>OMKQ01100048.1:0-37545 GCA_900302335.1 Phycis phycis
GGGAGAGCAGTTGAAGTTGTCCTTTGAGGAGTATGTCAAGTTTTACCTCCCAAAAGGTTTTACCTTCTACAAAGGGTTTACCTCCAGAAGAAACCTTTTCTTCTGGTTCAGGACAGTAACGTTAGCCATTAGTTAGTCAGTCAGTGTGTTTGTGTTGGGAGGCATGGCGTTGTGTCACTTGGGAATCAGACCAAGGAGCCTTGGCTTGGTTCTGGGTTTGATTCTCAATGTACACATCTTGGCAAGTCACCCTGCTCCCTGACACGCATCTGAATAAACTGCACATTGTTTTGGATGAGGGTAACTGATGTTGTAAACTGCTGGAATAAATTCTGGATGAATAGCGATCAAACATCAAGCGTGGATTTCTTGCATGGAAAGATGGATTTTCTAATTCTGCTGTACTGTTCCTAAATCATAATTGAAATAGCCCTATGAAAATACAACCAGTGTCTAATAGTAACACATTTCATTAATACTAATTAGGAGCAGCAGTAGTAGTAGTAGTGCACTGTGTTGCCCTTGATGTAGTAGTACAATTGCATCACAGAACGAAAAGGTGTCTTTTCGAAGAAGGGAAGAGTAGAAGTAAGGATGACTGGATGAGAGTTGGACAGATGGATTTATATAGATAGATTGGTATATTGCTATCTCACACTTTTGTCCTCCTCTACTAAGTCCTTTAATTCTACTCTTGTTTCTCTGCTCTGACTCTGTCAGCCTGTTTGACACCTCTCCAGTCCAATGGCCACTTGATATATTGCTGAATATAATGGAACAGAAGTGGCAGGGTTTGTTAATATTTTACAACTGACCCTGTCCTTTTCCCTCCCACAATGCTCTCTGTTTTTCATCTTTACTTAACCCGGCTTTGACTCTCTGTCTCTCATTCTCTCTGTATTTCTGGCTGTGCCTTTGTCTGAGTTTTGTATAACAGCTTTTGATAATGTTCAGTCTGAGAGTGTGTACTTGTGGGTAAATTTCAAGTAGGATTCAACATGTGTTTGACAAAGGTTAGACCACAAAACTGGTGATGCCCACCAGCTTACATCTATTTCACAAGTGATTTGATGCAGATTTGAAATCACATTTGTTTTCAACAGTGTGTGTGTGTATAGATGTATCTGTGTGTGCCTGTGCATGCATCTATGTATGTTTGCGTGTGTGTATGTTTGCATGGCTGTGTGTGTGTGTGTGTGTGTGTGTGTGTGTGTGTGTGTGTGTGTTTCGTTTGACATTCTGTCTTGACATTTCTACATCTGGTGAGAAGTCATTCTATATTCATATCTAAATCCCATCGTACATAATTGAGGGAAGAAGACAGCATAGTAGGATTAAGGTCAGCCCTGTTGAACACACAAACCTAATGAATGTTGCAGCACTTTGCTGTGCTTAATGCTGTTTTACAGTGTACACACAGACATGCATGGTTTCCCCGCGATGCGCGGCCTTCCGCTGTCCTACTTCTGGTGTTGAATTCACTTCACACACAGTGTGTTTTACTCAGTTTAGCTTTGGTATACATACGACTACCCATCTGCCTGTCCCGTGCTCCCCTCTGCTGTCTGTCACCTGTCCTCTCCCCAGCTCTCTGTCAGCCTATTTATGTCCATCATCTCTGTCTGTCCTGTCTTTCCCCTGCCACTCACCCTCTTCTTTCTCCTTCTCTTTGCTCTCCCTCAATTGGTTCTGGTTGTGATAAAATGTCAACGCTTTCTTTAGAGCAGGCCGAAGCACACACACACACACACACACACACACACATACACGGATGTGCACTCATTTAAACAGGGGTGACGTCAAAATGGTAAGTGATGCTGTTATGAATTTGATTCCTGATTGTAATATTAGTAATTCAGGCCTATCTTAAAACAAATAATATAAAGTTTTCATGTGAAATAAGACACTTGTGTGTGTATATGTGTGTGTGTGTGTGTGTGTGTGTGTGGGGGGGGGGGAATATATAATAAGAAAAATGAAAGCCATTCAAGCTGTACTTTGTTAGAAATGAAACAGCCATCCATCAGCTATTAGTGAGTGAAATGCTCTGTAAGATCTGTTTCTAGTTGACTGCACACCTGCCACTTTATGGAACCAGTTAGACTTAAGACCACTACCAGCTCCTTTTTGACCAACCATGGAACCTCTTCTTTGATCGTTTGGGAGAATCCATCTCACTTGTCAATCACAGGTGCGGGACATACAAAACTTCACAATGCTGGATAAACGTAAGGAAGGAGGGAGCATACGTAAGTGAAGTGTTGTAAACATAGGTGAACTATTGGAAACAAAACAACAATTTCAAATGAAACCAAATTCAAGTTCGAAGTTCTAAACAGAAGTATTGTAAACTACTTTTTTCTGAAACTTGTTTTCACGTTACCAAACTTGTTCTCATGTAATCTTTTTTTTTCCTTTGCGTCACCCTGTGGCCTCTTTTTTTTACATGGGGGTGGGGTTAGCGCAGTGGACGTGGGAGAACATGCCACATACTACCCACCTACCCTACTCACCTATGCTGCTCGATAATGACTACTATTACTACTAATTACTACCTCTATAATTACTACCTCTACTTGCAGTTTATTGTTTACTGTCTACTTATTACTACTTGCACTACTTTTACTTACTGTTGTCACTTCACAACTGTCCACTCATATTGCACTACTCATGTACATACTGCACCTTAATTGCTCCTTTGCACTTCTGGTTAGAATGCCAACTACATGTCGTTGTCTGTGTACCTGTACTCTGCACAATGACTATAAAGTTGAATCTAATCATCTAATCTAATACTACCAGTTCAGTGCGCACCATTGGACTCATTCTCCTTAAGACACATAGGCCGCACATCTCCCCTCAATTCACAACAAAGTAACCAGCAAATGATCTATGTATAATCATTATAGGGTCAATAAACACATCTGGTCAACCCTTATTTTCTTTTTACCCTGTATATCCTTTTTGTGGAGTTTATCAATGGTGTTATCTAATGTTCATAATGCATTCTGTCCATGTTTTGACCCCGTAGGAGCAGGTAGGGAGGGAATCTTTTTTGGTTGTTTAGTTTCAAAATCTTGCTCTGCTCTTTCTTTACAACTCTCAAATCTCAACTACAGTACCTTTAAAGCCTTCTAGGAAGTTGACCAGAATGTATAAAATGATATACACTTAAAATCGCAATTCTCTACAAAAACCCAGAATATTGCCAAATGTGGGACCCATAATAGGATGGAATGGAAACACATACACACACACACACTCTTATCTTGTAATTGTATTATTTACTTCTTTTGTATGTCAAGTGCATATGGTACGTTGTGGTGACACTGATGTGCAAATGTTTCAGTTTCAGAAAGCAAATCATATTCATTTTTAAACCAGGAAGCCAGCTCTGCCAGGAAGTCCTATCTTATCCAACGTGCACCACAAATGAAATACATTTCTTAAGGTTTATCGTTTTTGTTGTTGACTGCAACCATGCAGTCAACAACCAAAAGAAAAAAGAAAAAAAAGAAAAAATTGAGGAAATGTCTGGATTGTACAGGGTGAAATTTGTATCAAGCTAAATGGATTTTATGTTTTATTATGATTTTCGGTTAACCACTGAAAATTACAACACACACATACAAAATAAAATAAATGTGATACATAAAATTAATTAAACAAAAATAAACGTAAAAACGTATGATGCTCTGCAAACTAATACATTCAAAGAAATACTGGAGCCATTTAATATAAAGCTGTGTATATTGTAATGCAGGTTTATTATGTTCATATTGTAATCATTAAAAAAGAGCATGGATCTATTCATTTGTGTATTTTATTGGTTATGTCATGATTGAACTGCTGTTCGGCTATTGTTGTCACTAAGTAACATCAAGGAGCATCAGAAAGTACATGTCAGTAAACAAGAATTGAAGTCCTAATATTGTGAAACAAACGTTTTGCATGCATATTGCCGTGGCTCTCAAGGGCATATTTCGATTTACATTGTTCGGTATTGTCATCTTGGCATGTTTTTTTGTTCTTGATAATTAATGTGAGTCTTTTACTTCTAATGATAATATGAAGGCATATCAAGGTGTGCATTAAGCATTATAATCAAATTATGTTCCATGGAATCCATTGCAATCTCACATTATTTCAATTGATACGTTTCCTTCTATTCATTAAATGGATATTCTATTTTCCCTCTTGGATATGTAACCAAGCAGATGGCCAATGACCGCACACTCACATGGCCATGCAGGCCACTCACTATGGCGATGGCGCCGCTGATTCAAGCTACGACATTTTGGACTTTGAAGAAGTACCATTTAGCTGATTTTGAGGTGTATATCATTATATAATTTGCTTAATATTCCTGGCAGGATAATCGTAAGGTGAGTTGATCCATCCCTCTGTGATATGTTATTGTTATTTTACATTTGTAAGATGCTGTCATCCATCCCTTTTAAGGTATGTGTAGACTAATGGCAACGTCCACCACTACTAGAGCCAAAGGTAATCACAGCATTTCATAATGTCTAAACTACAGGGTCTCTTACCTTGCCTGCATCCACAGGTTTGATCAAACTCCTGATTTCTAACTTCAGTGTTGCCTGTGCAAATTCCTTCTGGACCAACTTTGGTAAACTTGATATTAATTACTTAACACTACAAAATTAGGCTTTTTTTTATAATAAGAAAAAAATATCGAGTCTAGTTTCCATCTGACCGAGTTTGGCCGCTGGGAAGTGAATACAGTCTCGCCCCCATTAGCTTGTAGAACTCATGGGGGCGATGCTGCTTGTTAAACTTATAAATGCCGCCTTCAGGCCATATGGGAGAAATTGCCGACAACAAAAGTGTATCAACTGTACTCCTGCAAAAACATGATCCTGGACGTAGTCCTCATGGAAAATATTGCTCACCATGAACTCCTCAGGGTGGCTCTGGCTACCCTCTGTAATAAGGTGACCAGATTTCTCGAATGAAAAATGGGGACATTTATAGTTTGGCGGTTCAAGTATCCCACGTTAATATTTCTCAGATTTAAAAAAGGGACACTTTCACTTTGAGAAATGTTTACCTTAGTAAATGAATGACTTTAGTATGGTGCAGGTATGGGTACTAGAAGGGTCAACCTAACCTGGCTGTTTTTTTAAGGTTTTACAAAAGTTTACAATAACAATGTACAGTAATACAAATAGTCAAACAATGCTTAATTTGATCTTGTTATTTGATGTCTCTACTTCGTTCTGCTCCACTCGGGTAGTCTGGCTGGCTAGAATGAAGAGAGATCAGAAGGGGTGAACATAGATATGATGATCAAAACATACTGCAGAAGAAAAAAACAGTGAGTGATAACCTCATTTAGATATTTCTCAGAAGAGTTCATCTTTTTATGTACTGCTGTATTGATTAAACAGAAATGTGTCTGTCATTATTGTGCGTAATGTATGACGGATTCAAGTTTAGCTGCAGTGTTAACAAGTGATAACTACCAGCAGGCCTTTCTTGGGACTCTCTGTAAACATGGATTTAGGAAATGGCAGCCTGACCAACTTGTAGTATAATAATTACAATTAATTTCTATACAGACCAAGTAGCGCTGACCTCCCCCCTCTTCAGGCACAGGGGTGTGCCTTTTCAGTGTCTGTGATGTGGCTGGAATCATAATCGATATACATAGTAATACAAGCAAACGTGTTTTAATAATTTAGTTGAAATTGTGTAAATTATAAATAAATATTGTCTATGGTGATGGGGTGCTAGCCAGTGAGTAGGCTGGTAACCATCACCACAACATACTAAAACAAACAGAATTATGAATAAGATGGTGCACAGAAAACAAGTAGGCAACCTCAAATTAGGTGCCTATCAGCAGCAATCTTGGTAAACCCAGTTGTAGCAGTAGCTGAGGGCACCCCTAGGCACCAAACAAAAGACTAAAGAGTTGGCTTTCAGCTTGGCTTTGAATATCTCAGCTGTCAGCTTCCCCGATTACAGGTGGCAGACTATTCCATAGATAGGACGCTCGATAGGAAAACGTGTCATGCAGCATTCTTCTTAACCTGTGGTATTGAAAGAAGGTTCTGCACAAGCTGGAAGCTTTCCGTGGTAGGGTTTGTAAACTAGAGACACCAGAGAAGTATGTTGCAGCAATCTAGAATAGATGATATAAAAGCCTGCATCCGCTGCTGATGACATTGGTCTTATTTTGGCAATGCTTCTCAGATCGAAAAACTACTAACACTACTAATACGTTTTACATGTTGATAAAAAATAAACCATAGGGTCAATCAAGACACCAAGAATTTTGACACAGGGACTTTGGGTGATAGCTGAGCTGTCAAAACACAGTGAGATGTCTTTGTCAGTGTTTTCTGTTGCTTTGGGCCAATGAATACCAACTCCATTCCCCCCCCCTTTGAGCTGCAATTCGTTATGGGATATCAATGTTTAAATTGCAGTCAGGGACGATTCTGGTTCTGGATATGAGAGGAGTTGCTTGATTCAATATGAATGAGTGATTTGAGTGTGGTCCGCATAACAGTGGAAGCTAATTCCATGGTTGTGAATAAGAGGAAGTATGTTGATTGCTAAGAGCAGTGGACCAAGGACTGACCCTTGGAGGAGTCCTCACACAAAGAACAAATTGCGTTATATATGTAAGATAATATCTAAACCAGAGAAGAGCAGAACCTTTGAATGCTATGTCACTTGTTGAAAGCAGCACTGAAGTCAAGCATTACCAGCAGTAGGACACAATTTACCACTCTGTTCACAGCAGCTTCAGCGGAGTTGAAAGTCCTGAATCCGTAACTACTTTAGGTCTACTAGGCCAGGCTTCTTGAGTATGTTCCAGTACAAAAGGAACATTTCATGATGTTGACCATAGCAGACGTGGGGGTGAAGGGGGGAAAGTATGTGGAAATGATTGTGTTACTTTACTATGTAATTCTCATATCATGTTTGGTATAATTTTGATTAACTCTGCAAGCGTAGTAAAACGGTCTCAGTCTCATAGGGAAAGTATGTGGTTATCATCCAAAACCCAGAGGTTAGGATTCTCAATGCATATGAAATCAGGCAACGCCCAGTCAGGGCGTTGCCTGATTTCATACGATGATGACATGCCTTTTTGGGGCCCTGGAAATCAACAGCAAATAGTCTTAGAATGCAGAATACTCAGTAGGTGGTCTCCTAAACAATGCTGAGGTAACAGTACATGTAGGGACACGATAGACAATGCTTTTGGAAGCTATCTGTATCCAGAACTTCCCACGCTTAATGCGTGTAGCCATATTCCTACAACCCAGGTATCTTCATTCTCTGATTATTGTCTTGTATTCCTTGTATGTTTTTCTGTAGTCTTTTACAGTGTTTTCAATACAACAGTAGAAATAGTTTGTCGGTGAGAACCGTGGTAGAACGAGTGGACACGTAGGCTGGTAATCGTGGTCACTCGTGTTTATCCGGTCTCATTAACGTTGCTAAGAATAATTATGAGTAATCCACCTAGGACTCGGAGGAATGAGAGTACTCTGCCTAAGATCCGGTAGGGGATGAAGGGACATGGTATTCTTCTATACGGGGGGAACCAAAGGATCGGACATTTCAAGGACATTTCATTTCTATACAATCATCCGGGGTTAGCCCGCCTCATGAGGGAAACTGGTCAGAGAAAGTGTTTTAACTGCACACAGGGATTGTGTGCCAATATATGGAGTCAGATCAAGGTTTGTTTAATTGTTTTATTGTACTTCTAGTCGTCAGCAGAATCCTCACGCCAGACCTTCCGCCAACTCCCTTTCCGCCGTTTGTTGGGAAATTGATGAATTCTACAGGTGTACACATGATGCTGCTTTTGTACAACATTCAAGACAAAGACAGGGAAAGCATTCATTAGTTTCCTAATGGATTAGATTTTGTGTTCAAAGAATTCCATGAAGTTGCTTGCAGAGAGGGAGGAGTCCACATTCTGAGTCATCGTGGGGCGGGATACCACCACCTGCTAAGTAAGGAGAAAGTGGTCAGATAAAGCTATATGTATAGGGTGAGAAACTGCTCCTAAATGTCAAGACAAGGGCCAGCGTGTTTCAACCACGGTGAGAGGGTGCTGGACGAGCTGTTTGAAGCCAAACGTGTCTGTAATAGACAGAAAAACCTTGAAGGGAGAATCAGACTGCTAATTCACGTGAATGTTGACATTTTAACAAGATCAGCTTCAAATTCCACAAACTCATCTACAAAAAGTGAATACTAGACATTTGGCGCTAAACTACAGATCAAAAGAAAGAATTTGAAATGTTGTTTGTTGAAAAGGAACCGCTAAGCAGAAAGTAAGCACCTCACATAATGTGAACGTAGTAGTTTTAGGTCTAAGTTTGAGTTTCAAGTTAGATATTATGGCCACTCCACCACCCTTCTTTGATTCTAGAGATAATTGTGAGCTTAGTAGGTTTGAGTATCTTAATTTAATGGTAGAAATAATATTTCTACCATCAAAGTCTGGTTTTAACCAGGTTTCATATAGGCCCAGGATATCTCTTAACAATTAGCTCCTGAACCAAGAGCGCTTTAGTTGAAACGGATCTGATAATCACGAATCCTATGTTGAGCTCTTCTGATAGTTTGGTTACTACTCAGCTCTGAGGAAGAGGAAGAAACAGTGTGCTTTTTGGAAATTTGCAGCTGCCTTCACATGCAGGTTTTCACCTTGGGACAGTGCTGGGCATCACCACAATACAAATAGGTGTAGCATGAACCTGCAATTTGCAGTCACTGCTATGACCAGTGTTAAAATGTGGAGCCACCTCAGTGTCAGCATTATGTGTTGCATCACCCTTGCACCCAGTGTTCTAAGACTATGTAACATAGGCTAGTATGTTGCTAGCAGGTTCCAGCTTGCAGCATCTCAACACAAGAAACGGCCTGCTAGCTACACAGTCAGCCATGGCACCGCTCCCTTGAGCCATAGCCATCTTGAGGAAATCTCTGCTACTGTTGGTGGCTCTGCAAAGTCCCTCCATCCAACATCCTCTATTTGTAATCTTGCTGTCCATCTGGCTTGTTGATAGAGGCTGACCAGTCCTTCATACTACTTCATACGTGCTCTCTCAAATACCTCTTCCAAGTGATCTTCCGAGCGGACTGTTGACATTGTTCTCTTTTTGCCAACATCTTTAGATTTGTAATCATAAAATAACACATGACGCAGGAACTGCATATCAAAGTAAGAAATGATATGACTGTGCTCTAACTATGTAAACCCTAACTTCCTATCTACATAACTGCATGGCGGCTGCCGTTTCTCAACTTTGGGTTTGCACAATGACACAACAGTGACTATAAAAAAAAAAAAATGGGGCATCAGACAACGATGTTCTCATAAGGGAAAGCTCTGCTATATATAGAAAATATAGTTAAACCCTGAACATGCTGATTTTTTTATACAAAGGACACGTGTTGTCTTCCATTTACAGTATATACAGATATTCAGAGAGTGTGAAAGGAGTAGAAAAGGGAACATTGTATCAATGCATTGAAAGGCGAAAAACATTTCATGATGTATAATTTCAGAAAATGTGTGTTAAATGGGAAAAATGGAAAAACACAAGAAGAAACAATGAAAGCCTGTAATATATGAACAATGCAAAAAATGAACCCACTATCAAACAACACTGTAATGAAAATAAGATTTCCTTTTATCTCTTTCCCAATCCCCAATGTTGAATAGCATTCACAGGCAGCAACAAAGCCGGACAGTGAAAGTGTTGCCATTGCCTCTGTCTGTCTCTGTTGGATTATTAGCAGTTGGGGCTAACAGAGCAGAGGATGAGCTAGCCCACAGCAATCAAACAGTACTGAATTGAAATGCCAGGCCAGCCAATTATGTTGTCAGCACACAAGCCATGATAGCTCCAGCGAGAGAAAGAGTATGTTTGTGTGTGTCCATCAGGCTGAAATGGCTGGAGAAGATCAGCATGGAACACACACACACACACACACGCTGGCCTGCAGCACAATAAATATGTTTCATCTTGTCTCAGTGGCTCATTGCCCTGTCAGAGCAAATTATGAAGACCTCATTCCCTCTCAATGATAAAGCTTTACACACTTGCAGACAAAATCGCTTTAAAAACAGATACAACAGACACACCAAGTGTCTACAAACCTGTCTGACACACACACAATAGAAGAGTAATATTACAATCAGCATTGTAGAACTAGACATGCCTCCTAAACGTGTATTACAGTACTTGTGCATGATTATATGCTCACACGCCTGCACCAAAAAACACATGGACACTCAATAAATAACCATAATCATATTCATACACAGCAAAAGCTAATGCTTACGGTACTCATAGACTTGTGCGGTACCCAAGGTCACAGAGGTGGATTAATAAGGGTAATAGAATAGCTGAATACTTTGATTGAATAAAAGCCATGAAACTAGAACATCCATCATCCTCTGACCTTATAAGGGAATGCCTTGTATTGCACTGGAAAGCCCTGTCTTCATTGTAATATCTATTGTGTGTAAATTAGTGACATTGTGTGTATGTTGGTGTGCATTTCTAGGTAGGAATTTTTGTGTTTAGATGTGGAAACATTGTATTATTTGTGTCATTACCATTTATACGGCAGATTTTGAGCAGTAGTGCAATGGCTACAATTTGAATTAGCACTTAACCTGTTGTGGTGACAAACAGCAGCCATTGTGTTTCTTATTTTACACAGATGTTTTGTCTTTAACATCAATTTAATTTTCTCATCTGTCTTGGTTAACCTGTCCATTTTTTTTTTTCTAATCATCTTTTTACAACCATGAGTCATCATGGATCCAAGGAGTGCTTTGTTATGAATCTTCAACACAACTGGTCATTTCTTCAACCTTCCGACCTTCCTGGCAGAGGAGTTAATCCAGTTTTACTTGAGATTTGATTTAGTGATGAACTGGCCAAATTAAGACTGCTTCAGAGGACACTCAGATTCTGACTAATGAAATGAATGTCCGGAGAACTCTTGAGACACATGTAAGGAAAAGAAATTGGCCTAACAGCATTAGCAGTCGCTAAAAAAGTGCTTAAAAACTGCATGGGATGAATTTTCACGTTTCTTTTTTTTTCATTTCTCTTCATCACAAAGTTCCCATGTTTGGGAAATAATCCATAGTTGCTCCTATGGACTCATTAGCTCTTACCTCATTAGTCATGAAAGATTTTGAAAGCTTTGTGACGAGGAGCTTACTGGTAATGACACAGAGTGTGATTGACCCAGTCCATTTTGTGTATAAAGAAAAAAGGGAGTAGGGATGCCACATCAACATTGCTGGATTTTGTTGTGGGGAACCTGGAGGGCAAGAGTGCGCCATACACTTATGCATTGTTCATTTCTCATCAGCTTATTGCAGCCCAATATTCTAGCTTGCTGGCTTTTGTCACTTTGACTTTGGCATTATACATTGGCTGGTCCACTATTGACAATGAGGTCACAGAGAACCTGTGTAACAACATTCAGTCTGAGGACCTGATGTGTTCTACAGGATCACCACAGGAGTGCATTTTGCAGCCTTTTTTATTTATACTTGACACCAATAACTGCCAGAGTATGTTTTGAGTCAAGCTTCATAACCAAGTTTGCTGATGATGCGGTGATTGTCAGCTTTTGGAGGACCATGAGATGGGCAATGATCCAGTCTTGGCTTGAAAATGTAATCAAGATGTGATGACTTATATTTGCAACGCAATGTCTCTTAGACAAAAGAGATACTCATCGACTATCGCAGAAACCCTCCTGCCATGGGAGTGACTTTCATCAATGATAGAGTTGCGGAGAGAGTAAGGCAGTGTACGTACTTGGGCACCATCCTGGATGACAACATTGCTTTTGATGCCAACACTGACTCCATCTGCACAAAGACCAATCAGAGATTTCATTTTTAACATACACAGTTCATTCTTCACATGTTTGTATTTTATTAATATCATATCTTTTATTGAGTCAATGCTAACTGATTATTAACAATATATGTTAGCAACAATAATCAGTTGTTTTGCTCAGCATGGTTAACAAATAGGCTGGGGAAGATTGTTAAACTTTGCCAAAAAACTATTGGCACCAACTTCAATAATCTTGGCCATGTTTGTTAGAACAAAGGCAATTCTGGCAGACCCACAACACTGTGTTAATGCAGTTTCCACTCCTGCCATTAGGGAGAAGGTACACTTTCCATAACAGAGCCAAATCAAACAGATATCTGAGACAATCTGTTGCTATTGAGCTCACACATTAACATAGGACTGATGGACTCTTGGTGTTTTAAATGTAATTGGAATAGTATTAGAATGACATCCACTGTATGTTATTTATGTATTTTATTTATTATTTAAAGTCAATGTTATCCAATTCAACCATTTGACAGATAATTGGATTTTCAGATTCAGAGTTTGCTATTAATACCAACGTTATTTGTTACAGTCACAATTGATTTGCTCAAAAGGAAGGAAAAGTAAATTTTTAGAGTAGAAATACTACAAAAATACAAGGAAAAATACTAATACAGAAGTACTAAAAATGAACACTAAAGTGCAACTAGACATGTCTACATATGCATTTCCTGAAGAAAATGTACGTGGTTGCTTATGGCTGTATATTGTAGCATTTTGCTATAACAACAAAATGGTTTACCATGGCCGTTTACTTTTAATAGAGTCTGTTGTCGGCCACAACCACACCACAGAAACACACTTTATTGCCCACACACAGTAGCACCAACTCACACGCGTCTCCCATATATTCTTCCCCGGTTATCCCGCCAAAAACACCACACATTATCCCTGAAGGGGGTGGTACCCCCAAACACCAGCCCAGGTAACAGAGCCTATCAGAACTGCACACACTTAACTTAATGGAACTTAGACATGCTACAATATGAACGTGAACATGCTAGTGCTAGCAAGAATAATGAGCAAGAACGGTAAGTTTCAAGTCCCTCTGCCCTTTTTAGGCAGAGGGAATGAGGCTAATTGTTCAACATTGACCGCAAGATATACCGCCAGCTGTGATCAAAGTGTACTTTAACTTTTTGGAGACCTGCTTACACACGGTTACTATATGTGTACCAGCTTTGACAACTCAGAGTTGTTCATCTTCACAGTGGTTGGAGTCAGCGTTCTTCCCCCTTGACTTCCGTTATAACAGATCAGCTCAGTTTTGAATTCATGAGGTGTAGTCATTTTGAGTAATAAACAAAAAATGTTTGCTATATACATTACATAAAACTTAAAGTACTTCCCAAGTTTGAGGTCCCTGGGATATGTGGCCATTTAGGTTTGACCAGAAGTTATAACGACCCCACTGGTCATAGTGATACTAAACTTTAGGAGACCTGCTTACTTCCTGTTTCCTGTATGTATTTAATTTGACAACTCCCCAGTATTCTTGTTTGGAGTGATTGATTTTAGCGATTTTGCCCCATTCACTTTCCAAAATAATTAATAGCATAACAATGTATCAAAAGAAAAGTATTCAATGTTCACTTTATACACGTAGTTGCATACTGCACTGATATATGCCAAACTTTCTCAAAAACCATAGAAAATGTGATGTTACAGAAAATGCGTTAACTAACAAGGTGACTGAATATAAAAATGTGATGTGCCTAAAATATAAAATATATGCAATGTCGCTATTTTAACACAATATAGAAAGGGTTTAGACCTGTACTATGTAACTTTTGTACCCCACCTATTTACTCTTTACATTAAACAGATACTTTTCTCTATAAATAGCTTTATTCTGGCACAATTCTTGATGTTGGGGAAAGTGTCAAGTGACGACAGTAACTGTCATCTTAAAATGATATACCTGTAACAGTAGCTTTAACTCAAGCCACTAGAGGTTGCTAATAGCAAAAACGGACATAGTGCAGGTTCAAATTAATTATCCATGTATAGATTTATAGTAAACTGTATAAAACAGATCACTGAAAGTAAAGGATTCATCTGCATAGCGGGCCCCACTTTTGGAACAAAGCTCTGGCTGGATGCCACAGTCAGCCATCCCAGCGAAGCACCGGCTGACACTGAACACCAAGCCTAATGGATCTTCCCCGGATGTCAACACTGTAACAGCCTCTCAGCATTGTCTAAAAATGTCACCGTGGAGCGGTCTTTATTCAAAACTGCCGACATCAGCCTTTAGATCGCCCGTTTGCAATTACTGTGGAGCTCTCTCCATGTTCATCAATCTTGCTCTTTCTTGTCTCCATATTGGTACCACCTGTTATTAGGCATTTTAACAGCATCTCTATGATGAAATATGGATGCATGCCTGGTCCCTGGCTTACTCCAGCTGGGTGGCACTCAGTGAAAGTGTCCCCCCGTGTCTATTTTTTTTCGATGTCCCTAGAGGGCAAGTCAATTGGCCGGTATCCGTTTTAGCTGTTTGGCCCCATGTGTATTTTCTGCTCAGTTCTCAGCACTTCACAGCTGTTTTAACTATGATTCACCCTGATCAAATATGCATGTGTCCTTTCTCTTGCTCTGTCTTTTTTCTGTGCACCACTTACTAGTTATCTTAACCATCAATAACCTTGTCCCACTGATTAAATATGAATGCATGTCCCTTCTCCCCATCTCTCTCTCTCTCTCTCTCTCTCTCTCTCTCTCTCTCTCTCTCTCTCTCTCGCTCTCCAACACTTACCAGTTCTTTTAACTGTATGTCTCTCTGGCATCAAATATACATGGCTGTCCCTCCTCAAAGTTGTGACCAGAATACATCCATGGTTGTGACCTGAAAGGGTTTTAGACACATCCTTCTTGTGTGTGTGTGTGTGTGTGTGTGTGTATATATACTGTAAATATATGGAATATAAATACATGAATATATATATATATATAAGCTTTGACTGTATTAAGTAAAGTTGTGTGCTAGAAGGAGGAGGTAATGCGAGCTGGTCTTTGGGACATATTCAAGAGAAAAGCGCAGCTATTAGCCCATATCTACAGGTGAAAGGTTGCTGCCAAATCTGGGCACAAAGTGGATCACAAATGGCCACTTTCAATCCATTTGGGTGATTTGATGTGTCAGCATATTTTGTGTGTGTTTGTGTAGGTGGCATCACTGCTATGTATTATTAAACAGCCATGTGTGCCTCTGCCATAATGGAACAAAGTAACAAAGTGTTATCTGTTCTTTTAGGGTGCTATATCTAGGTCCCTGATACTTAAATGTCCATGTGCACTCTCTCACACACACACGCACATACACACTTAAGAACCAACTGTAAGACATTTTTGACACTTAAGTCTATTTTAGGGGGGGAAACAGGCAACTAAAGTGAAGCAAAGGGAATCTCAATTCCATACACACACAGACACACACACACACACACACACACACACACACACACACACACACACACACACACACACACACACACACAAACACACACACATCCCCCAGCAACAGGTGAAATATGCAGCTCAGAGAGAAAGCTGGGACAACCTCTGCACATAGACACACAGTGTCCATCCGTTTTCTGCAGGGATCAGCACAGTGAACTAATCCATTAGTTCCTGCTGCCTTGGAAGACCAAACTTTTTTCCCCTCTGTCTCTACCTTTGTCTAGTCAAATCACATTGTACATATATTTTGTAAGTCAAACGTAATAACTCGGTGAGTTATTATTTTGTTTATACATTACGGTAACCAAATCAAACTAGCTATTGCTATTGTTCATTTTGACCCATTGTAGAAATGAGCTCTTAATTGTAGAAATGAGCTAAACAGAGGAAGAAACAACACACAAAATTTACCAGAACAATGTAATTCAATCAACCACATTCAAAACATTCATCTAATACATTTCATTAAAACAACTACTCACTGGAACATGATAATACTGTGAATACTGTTTGCCTATTTTTTTCATTTACACTGCGGAGAACACCAAGTTGCTGACTGTGGGATTATGCCTGTAGGTTTCAAGTAGTGTGCTTAGCACACGGAACACATATGAATTAAAAACCTGTTCAATCAAAGACTGAAGCCCAGGATCCTGTGGGGAGACGGTGCACATTTTTCAACCGTTTTTCAAATCTATGTTTGAAAGGAAGGATTATCATCAAATACGCACAAACGTGCATAACAAAGGACAAACATTGTTATCGTTTGGTACATCGACGACCAGTTCAATCTGCTGTCAATCTGCAAGTGTAGCCAGAATCACACTACAAGATCAAGTGACCGTGTCCTGGGCTCTGTAGTCGCTGCTTGTCTTGTTGAAGTAGGCCTACTACCGGTTTGGCTTGCTGATTTTGAAAGTGTTTCCCTGAATTTGTGTTGATTAAAGCAAAGAAGCGCTTGGGACGGATGAGGAACAGTGTTTTTTATTTATTTCTGCATCCAAAATTGACTTGAGTCCTCTGCGAACAGAGGGGAGAAAATACAGCCCTGCTGCGTTTGCGCTCTGTTGAGACAATATGATTCTCTTTTAAAATTTTTTTTTTTTACAAATATTAAGTTAAATTCGCACTTGCTTTGCTTTGGGCTTTTGCATTAATTGAATCAGTTTGTGTGGGTATTTATCTTTGGCAGTATATTTGGCACCGGTTTCCTTTAATGAGCCGAGCGTTTCTTCCGGTTGGCTTCTGTTAGGGTGTCAGGATTTGCATATCCTGATTAACCAAACACACTCAATAATATTTATTTAACAACATCATTTAAATGTTATCAATTATCAGCTTCCTGTCCATGCGGAGCATTCTAATCATTCCAGCTAAATGGCCAAAAGAAGCATGCATCACCTGAATGAATGACAGGGTGAATGAGAAGCTTGTTTGTGTCAGGTGAACGTCTGCTGGATGTCCCTTCCCTTTGTCTATCAGAGTTATCGATTATGGTCAAATCAATGAACCGCCATGGATTGTTGACTCAATCATTCTCAATTGAATGCCTATCTTTTCCTTCTGAAGCTTGCCACATTTTTAAGTTGTTGAATGTTGAGAGGGTTCATTTGTTGAGTGCCAACAACACCTTGTTCCAATGGTGGCTCTCTGCTCTCTGTTGCTCTTCAACTCCCCCTCCTCCAGATCAGCTGCATCCTCGTCTCTTCTCTAGAACGCCTTCATCTACTGCCACCCTATCCTGCCTTACTGGTCTCTGATTCATGACATTGTTTGGTGTTAATTCCAGTCTCTCTCTCTCTCTCTCTCTCTCTCTCTCTCTCTCTCTCTCTCTCACTGTCACTGGCACACACTCCTTCCTGTTGAGTCAGACCTATATCTTCATTAGTAAAGAAATTAGGCTGGAAGATAGATTAGCTGTTAATTCATAGACCACTTAATTCTCTCTTGCTCGAGCAACAACTCAATCACACCATCAATGTGTTCTCTGTGTTCTCTCTCTCTCTCTCTCTCTCTCTCTCTCTCTCTCTCTCTCTTCTCACCAAAGGCATGCATTCTTCATCTTTTTTGTTGCTTATTCCGTCATCTCTATAAATCACCTACTTACTTTATCCCTGTACTTTTTATCTTCTTCTTTCACCCACTGTCTCTTCACACTGCTCTCTTACCTCCTCTGGAAGGTTTCACACCATTGTATTTGTTCTCAGGATGATTCAGTTCCACTAAAAACTGTAAAAGATGTAAAAGCAAAGCAGGGGTAAAAAAATAAGTCTCAAAATAAGCAGATTAAGAATAATAATGAATATGAATCTATCTTATTTTGTGACTCTTGGTTTACATCCAGTTAACATCACCATGTGTATCTTACCAAGTGCATATCACCTCTAACCTCTAACTAATTATGATATAACCAAATGTTAAACAATGACCATCAGAACAAGAAATGTGAGTAGGTAGCGCCTGTAAAAAAAAACTCATGCTATTTCAGACTTCGAGATGGCAAACCCAGATGACATCTACACAAAAGCTATCAGACTCTTATCAGTCTCAGTGGAATAAAGTCCATTAGTAAAACGGATCACAGGGTTCATTTAACCCACTGTTCAGCAGGGTAAATATATTTCTCGTCGTAATTCCTATCTGTAGGATATTCCTCCTCGCTCTAAATAGAGTTATCTCATCAACCAAACATTAACTTATTTCACGGTGGCGGGGAAAGTATAATTGCCCTATATTCGTAGCATGCCATAGGATATTTTCCATGTCCAATTAACATCAAATGTTAAACTAATTAAACATAAATAAATAAATAAAACATCAGATTTTGGTTTTGCAACTGTTGTGAGTGTGGTTTCTTCATGCCCTACATGCATTGTTACCATAGCCATGTGAGGAGACCTACTAAGCAGAGCCATGAATCTGTATACCCTGCATGACTCATTCCATCATTATGATGGTAAAGTGTGTTACAGGCTGTACGTATTGGATTCTTAACTTCATATGTGCTTTGAGTGATTCCGCTTGCTGTGCATTCCACTGAATGGATTCATTTGTCCTCTTATAGCTTTGGATTTATATCTGTATGCTGTGCATTTATGCTGTGCATTTATTCCATCGTTATGTTTGCAGTGCTTTTTATTTCATGTTTTATGTTCACCTGTGCTGATTCCAGGGGGCAACTCAGGCATGCCTGCAGCTGTACATTATGTACAGTATGCAGCATTTTCTTTTCACAATTTTCACATTACGTCAAATTCACGTCAATGCAAAAAAAAACCTAAGTAAGTAAAAAGAGCAGATTGTTTTTACTCAACATGATCAGTCTTAGCCAGTGACAGAAGTAGAAACTGTCCCCACCCAGGATGAGCCCCAGGTAACCTGCCACCGCATTGACACTGGCATCCGCTAGCATCTCGCTAAAGTTTGCAACGACAGATGTGTCACACATACTGTAGGTAATATCAATGCAGAAGGGCTGAAAACCACCTTAGATTTTGCGAAACGTAATACACCACAAAATGGTTTCAAACCACTGGCTAGCAGCATAAAAGCACAATTTTGGAAAGCAAAGAAAAATCCCATATGATCTTTTTAATGAGAAGCTGTACTCAACACTGCACATTGTAATACAGCAAATCTAAAGGGAGTTAAAGAGAGAGTATGTTGTGTGGTTTGCATGCTTTTCTCCTCCAGTGCTATGATTCTGAGAACAAAACCACTCAGTGACGGGAGTAATGCCAAAGAGATCATCTCCAAAAACCTAGGCTATACAAGCAGCGGAGTGCTCAGTTGCAAGCTGCTGAATTCATACACATCTGTTAGGGAAAGAACAAGTCTATTTATGCAGGATTAGATCGCCCATGCCAACAAACCACAGAACACAACAGGTACAGTGTCAAAGTGATAATTGTTATAATTGCTGTTTGTGGTTTGGATCTGTTCCTGCCATTTATAGACCACCTTCCTATTGTGGTGAGGGACATAGTTTGTCTGAGGCTACTCTGTCTGTAAGGCCAATACGTGCTACCGGATAAACTGTCAGTATTGTCCTACTCTGACACTTTGTCACCAGAGATTAAAAAGGAATGCGGGGCACTCATGCCCAATGTTGACACTGAACTGGAACTTTGGAAAGAATTTAATTCCCCAGAACCCAGCAGCGGTTGACATGTGTCAAGTGTTGGAGGCGACAGGAAACTTTTATCCCAACATGCACTGTGTTCTCAACATACTTCACAATGGCGGTTTTCGACGACCTCTGCCGAGCAATCGTTCAGCAGTTTGATGCGTTTACAGACTCATCTGTGCAGCACCGTGACACATATCCGACTGACTGGACCAGCTTTAATGAACATTGATCATGAACACCACATTGACAGCGATATTGTGAGACAGAGTTTGAGAGTTAACTTCAAATAGGTAGGACCTGATTATTTATGTATATGTTTTTGGTGGCTATCTGAGGGCAGAAAATATATACAGTATATGCAGCACAAAAATGTTGTTGGATGTTCTCACCAATAACAAAGTTCAGCCTGCTTGTGTGTATACCCTGAGATAACATGTTGCAGGCACTCCAGGGAAAACCATGTGGGACCATAAGGGGGTCAAAAGAAACGGGCCCAGGATGCAGAGTGCAGCACCCCTGTGGACTGTGGTAGTTTGCGTTAACATTTGGTTCAGTAGATCGGCGATGATGAGGCATTGCATCCCTTAGAGAATATATATGTTTAGAGTTGATGGCAAGGGTGTGGGTTTGATTTGGATACAACGGTTGATGAGTAACACGGGCCTGTCATCTGAAAGTGTGCGTCAAACATCAAGTCACACACTCCCGGAAACATACGTACCGCAGATCCACCCTCACACATCAACAGGCACATATATCAGTTAACCAGTCAAGAGCTGTATCACCACAATCTTGAATAGAGAAGTGTTGATGGGACATGTGTGGCCTGATCTGTTTCTGCATTCTGACCAATGGCCACTTACGGTTACAAATCCTGGTAATCAATAATTCTAGAGCATCCGTAGCAAAAATAAATCGTGCTTATTCTTATTAATACTATTCTGATTATGATAATTGTCGTTGAATGGATATAATCAAATTAGATTTATCCGACTGTGAAATCCACACGCCAAACAAACATATTTTTATTTTCCTTCTTACTAATGTGATGACCCCACCAGCCCACTAGGGGCCTCTGTGTTCTCTGCTTTTCCCTCTCTGCAGGTTCCAGGTCATGAATCAGGGTCATCTTCCTGATGACACACCTGGGCTGGGGTGTGGTCTATATAAGGCTCTCCACCTGGCAGATCTCCCTCTTTTTGCCCTTGCCTCTGCAGCCACTGTTTGGTTGTGTTTGTTTGACACACACTCACACACATTCTTACACCACTGATTACTGACATTTATGTACATTTTGGCTTTTGTTAATATTTTGAGTTAGAATAAATGCTTGGTAATTTCACTCTACAGTCTGGTCTCCCATCTTTGCCACAGTTAAGAGCCGGGCTGTGACATACCAAACATTTCTTTCAAGTGCTCCTGATTTTTTTGCTGGTGGTTTTTTGTTTTTCTTTCTTTTTCTTTCATCTTTTTTTATTATGTCTGGCAACTGTAACTAGTTCCCTCTTTTTGATATTCCTCCGTATGTTCATCTCTGTGTAATTGTAGTGATTCATAAAAACACTGCAGTACCTCTGAGTACTCCTTTGAGGCGGCTGGAGACGTGTCTCCTGATGCCTCAGCTGCCCTGTCATCGGTCTCCATGGGAAGAGAGGATACGTCCGGAAGGTCCGCCACGTCCCCCACCTCGTCCACCGTCACAAAGTTGTCCAGGTCAAATGGGAAGCTGTCCATCTCTTCCTCCTCCTCCTCCTCCTACCCCCCCCCCACAACCTCAGGTTAACAATGGAGAACTGAGGTTTGCCATTCAAAGTGTGGTCGTTTCATGGAGATGCCATCACAAGGCAGTGTTCAGAACAAGTGCATACTATGCCCAATGTTGAAGAAAATGTAATTATAACAGTAGAACAACTTACATAACGTTAACATTCTAACACTTGGGATCATTACTCAACAAAGAATGAATACACTTTCTAGATAATCTGTTTTTTCTTAACGAAACACAAGTTGTTATTTTCAGAGCAAAATATATATTTGAAAATAATTGTTGATGTAGAGCGGGGGTGTGAAAGTCGTTGTCACCCCGGGCCACATCAGCATTATGGCTGCCCTCAAAGGGCTGCTTGTAACTGGAAGACTGTATACATTTAACTACTCCTTAACATATTGATAACTGTCTCTGCATTTGACTATTATCTATTCAAGTGTACAAATATTGTACATGCATTTATACAACTGTAAAAATATATGGAAGCACTGGAAACACAGCAATCTAGAGGCAGGATTTTGCGGATCACCAAATTTAAATGCATTGTAGGAGATGTAGTTCATGGTCGCTGTACGGTGCGCTGTGAAGCAGCATATTATGCCTTTTAGGCTCTCGCGGGCCACATAAAATGACATGGCGGGCATGATTCGGCCCGCGGGCCTTGAGTATGACACGTGATGCAGAGGCTGCTGTGGGGGCTCATAACCAATGTCCTCATGCATAGTATCTCTATAAAGTGTCCATATATTTTCCGAACCTTTTTGACCTTCCCAGCCACTGTTGACCTCTCTGAGCAGTCTCTTCTGGAGCTCCGCCTGCTCCCCTCCGATACCCCAGAGGACTTGGAGCCGGAGGAGTCCTCCCGCTGGGCTCTCCATCTCTCATAGCGCTCACGGTCCCTCCTCTCCCTCTCGTCCTCCATCCTCCAGCCTCTGTCACGCTCCCTCTTCCTCCTCTCGTCTCTCTCCCACTCCCGCTCACGAACCCGCTCGCGCTCTCTGCGCTCTCTCCTCTCCCTCTCCCGCCGGGCCTCCCTCTCCTTCACCTCCTTCTCCTGCCTCTTTTTCTCCTCTTCTCGGTTTCGCCCCACCTCCGGCGGCTGGCCCTCTTTCTTCTGGCCGGCGGCCCCTGTGGACGGGGTGGGGGTCCATGGCTCTCCGGGGGCGGTGGTGGAGGAGGGGGGCGGTGCTGCTGCTTCAAACTGGCCCTGCCGACTCAGGCTCCGCGTCCTGCATTCCTCCAACAGGGCCTCCACCATTGCTGGGGTGACCTGAGGACAGTGTTCAAACAACGACTTACAGACAAAGTACTATCTAATCTTTACAGTTACATCATTCCAAAAAAAAACTAAGTACCTTAGGCAGTTCAGGCGTCAAACCCTCGGCACTATCAGTGTGAGGTGTCTCTGTCTCCTGTGGAAGGGGAAGAGCTGTGGCTATGTCCGCTGCCTGTGATACAACCGACGGCTGTGGTTCCATTGATGCTTGCGGTTCCAATGCAGCCTGCTTTTCTACCGCAGCCGTCAGTTCCACTGCAGTCATTGGTTCCACTGCAGTCATTGGTTCCACTGCAGTCATTGGTTCCACTGAACCCTGAAGTCCAACTGCAACATTCGGTTCCACTGAACCCTGAAGTTCTACTGCAGCCTTGGGTTCCTCTGCATCCTGAGGTCCCTCTACATTCAGTTGGAGGTCTTGGATGCAGGCAGGCTCGTGAACCTGGCCTTCCCCCTCTGATTTGACCACCTTACTTTCTGTGGCATCCTTGACCACTGCTGGCTTCTTCTGGCTATCGTCACCATTTGCAGGTGAAATCTTTTGAATGGGAAAACAAAAGACATATCACATTTTAATTGGAAATGTTGACTTTGCCCATGGACAATGTCCAACTAGTCACATTAATCACAGAGCAACAGGTATATCATTGAAAAACCCTCACATCCATAACATCCACAGCTGGTCAGCTGAATGTCTGAAAGGCGTACCTTGGCAATATTGAGATCAGCAGTGGAGGCCTTGCCTTGTGCGGCCTGTTTGGGGTCGGCCTTGCGGGAAAAGCACAGGGACTTGTTCTGGACGATGCAGGGGAATTTCTGGAAGCGCTTTAAAACGAAAAGCGCCATCGCTGCCGTCTCCATCTCACAGATGGTCTGGCATTTTAAATATTTGGGGGGGAGAGTTGGAAAATATTGACAAATTAAAAACAATAACCAAAAGTCTCTGAAATTCAAGCAAATGTTAAAATTGCTGTAGGTAAGTTTTGAGCACTATAATTGAGAGTCATTCTTTAGAAATGCCATCACCATTACAGAGTGAAATGCTCTGTGAGAACATCTGTTTCAAGTTTGCGGCACCTGCCACCTTTAGTCCCCTCCCGGCCGATTTATGACCAGCCGGGGCATCTCGTCAGGGAGAGCCATCTTCCTAGTGAATCATGGGGGCGTGAAACACTACAGAGACACATAGAGCGAGAGGGTGCAGCAAGGGAGGGGACGTCTTTGGTTGTTTAGAAAAAGAAATCATGCTCTCTTTACAACTCTCAAATCTTACCCACTCCACCTTTAAGATTTTGATCACAAGTATACAATTCTACAGATAATAATAGTGTCTTACCATAGTGTCATCAACCACTAAAAAGTTTCGAACAGTTCCAAATCGCCGGACTAATCGGACCACTTCACTTGGGCCTGTGGGTGTGGCCGGTACATTGGTGATCACCAACACACTCCTCCAGCCTGCGGGACTAGGCTGCTCCTGCGGGACGTCAACATACATTGTATCATCCTGTCTGTGAAGAAGGGGTGAAGGCCATGTTGGCCCCTGATGTCTGTACACACGTTGTGTGCCTCCAGACTTGGCGCACACCATTGGAGCACACATATATGAGAGAACAGTGGTTCAAACTCACCTGTGGTCCCCTCGTCTTCAACAGATTGTACAAGGCCACCTGCACAATAGTAAGAATATAAAAACAAATCTATAGTACAGTCTTGTGGGGAAAACATTTATAAAAAAAAGATTAAATTAACATTATACTTATATTAGTACAAGAAATCAATGAAAAAATTGAAAAACGTAAAGGTGCTTTAAGTAAGCTATAATGGGGAGCAGATGGAAAAAGTAAGGTCTGAAGGAGTTATTACACTACATAAAGGAGTTATTACACTACATCAATCATCAACATAAACCTCATCATCATCATCATCATCATTTGTTTTTATCTTATTTTACTGAGTTTTATCTGACTTTCCTGAGTATTATTTCCTTTTATTGTTTTTATTTTGTACACCAAATAGCTTTTTTCTGTGACCCCACGGAAAATAATTTTTAGACATAAATAGCTCACAACGTACAAACCAATAAAAACAGCAACAACACTGAAATGAAATTAGTATGAAATGAGTCCGACAACCAGATAGAAGTGTGTAATTTGAGTACTATGTGGGTTTTCCTGATGATTGACTCTGTAGAGGTTAGAGAAATTAGTCTGGGTGGTGCTGGTGATTTGGCCAGCTTGATTAATGATCCAAGTGAGTATTGATTTGTTTTTGGACGAGATATATCATACCACATACCATGCAAAAATGTGCCACTGCAGGTAGGTTTGGCTTTATCTAGTGTATGTCATTTTGTCCCACCAAGTCTTGCTCAAGGAGAAGTTTCACTCCAAATACTTGCAGGATATTTCTCCAATGTCATTCCAGTCTCATTACCCAAAAGGATTACATCCCTTTTTCTGTGCCCTTTTTCAGTTTAACGGCTAATTTTACCTGCTTTAATTGATTGCGCATGCCTCTGTATGAGCCAATTTAGACCACTCCTGGCTTATTTAATGGATTACCCAAACCAATCAGGGAAGAGATGCTTATGCCTTATGGTCAAGGACTCTTGTCTGTCAATCACAGGTGCGTGAATGCAAAATGGAAGAAAATGAAGGGAGAGAGGGGAGGGTACTTTATTGGTTTGTTTAGTTTCAAGACCTTGGTCTCTTTTGCGACCTCTCTTCATAACTCTGGAATCTTACCTACAGCACCTTTCATAAGAAAAGTCACACCACTCATTCTCTCAGCTTGTAAAAGAGGAACACAAGAGAAAGGAGGGGAGACTAAAGGGTGCAGCCGCAAAGAAAAGGAAGAGGCGAGAGGAAAACATGCTTACAGGGGTTTTGCGGGAAACAGGCAGCTTGGGGCAGATCATCTTCAGCTGACAACTGTCCATCTTGACTGGGGTTAAGGTATGGCCCTTCACCATCTCTTCTGCAGACGCCACGTCCGGCAACCACAGCAGCACCTGACAATGTAGTGGAAAAAACACGCTCATTCAACAAAGAGAGGTTGGGAAAACCGAGTTTGAAACATAAAAACGTTATTATTACTTGTAAACAAGCAACAACAAAACCTGAGTTTGTTTGCAAAGAACTCCTGATCTGTGTCCCGCTGCCGGTTATATTTTCCAAGAGGTGTGGTTTCCTCCCACATACACTGACCAATCACAATAACCAAGTGACCTTTCGTCTGTGTGGATATCCTAACTCCCTCCCCCTCCTTTATTGTCCACATGGCGTGAGTCTGATCTACAGAGGTCTGTTTTTAGGGGCCTTCTTGGGGTCACCTTGTGATGTAAGGAGGATCAGTGGTTGAGGAATGTGTGGCTGTCATATGCTGTCACATGCTGTCACCTGGGATGCATTCCCTTGTTGATTCTGGTATTCCCCATTTATTCCAATAAATTCCAACCATAAGGTACATTTCTCCCACAACACAACAACAAACAAGGGTTTCAGGTTTATATCAAGGGGTGTCCATGAGGAGCACACTAGCATGTACTGTAGTTCCTCTTACGGCCTTTAGTTAGTTTGCAACATGTGGTGGCAGAACCGTTCAAGTCAAGGAAGAAATAGGATTTCTTTCTTATAATACAAAGCCAATACATTGTTTGGCCGTTCGGTTAGGATATCATCTTCATATTATGTATTTTGCAAGGTCTTGGTTGACAAATGTGGCCATTCAAGTCCCACCCTGTCGCAAATATGGATTGTTCCTATTGCTGGTTGCAGAATAGCTAACAAAACGGCAACGCTCTTTAAAAGGCAAAAAGCTCAACAACCTCCTCAATAGTTGCATAAACCAATTTGCAATGTCACGGCCACTGCATATATATATTACATATATATCCATGTATTTACAGTCTATAATTTGTTGGATATCAATTTGAAAACATATGACAACCTTATGAATCTGCATAGATGTTCCACCCACGGGAGGCCTGGGACAGGGAATGGTCAGTGATCGTCATATTTCATACCAGAGCCTTTTCGGCAGGCAAGCTTTTCTGGTGACCCACCTTTTGGTGGTCCCTCGCTATGACGATATCAGAAGGAGTTCCAAAAGGCTTGGCGAGATTGATGATGTCTGCCTCTGTCCAATCAGTCCGAGGAAGTCCGAAGATCAACACCATTCCTTTCTGTGGCTGAAATGTGACAATTGGACAAGACGATTGTTTTGAAGAGAATGCACCAACGACAAAAAATACATCCATCCATAACATCAATTGTGAGTTGGCTAATTTACAAAGAGGCCAAGTGATCATAAAACTTTTCATCAACTCTTTTTTCAACTGCACAGAATTTTGGCAGTAGTCATGATGTTAGAGCTGATTAAGTGCCTACCTCTTTGGAAGCCTTCTGTGGAGCTTTGCCTGTTGGAGCAAAACATAAAATATAACAAATGATGGTCACTGGTCACTCAATTCTTCACTTCTAAATAGCAATTTATTTAAGTTACATCCATTGGGGACATTTTGAAGCGTGGGACTTATCTGCGTTTGTTGGCTATTGTTTTCAACAACGGTTCATCCGAACTTCACACTTAACGGGCGTATTGCTGGGTACCCAACAAAGTGCAGTGTCGATTGTGAAATTGTCCGGATGAGCGATTCTTGAAAAATCGGTAATAATCGGCCTGTTGGGCACAGAACAGGCACTACGTGGACCCAATTGAGTGCCGTTTTGAGTGAGTAGTTGGGATGCGCGGTTGTTGCTGAACGGCATGCTTGGATTAATAGCGTGATACTATCGCAAGCAGGAGACACTGTGTAGAGGGGCCCCTTTTAACCGCTGAATGGCATGATGGATACAGCTGGCTCTCAATCGCCAGCCATGGACCGGAGGAAGCACAGTGTCGAGTGCAAAGCTGTTTGGAAGAACGCTTCTTGACAAAGCTGCAACACCAGGAATATTTATGCATGGGTGTCGCACTACTTAAATACAACAACCTTTTACCTTTCCCACCGGCAGCAGGTTTCTTTGGTTCACCACTGGGCTTTCTGTAAGGACAGAATTTAAACATTTACAATCAGCCAGTTGTGCAGAGAACATGCAAGTTGTGATCAAATTATAGTTACCACATACCCTTTGAGGTCAGGGTTTGACGAAGCTCCTACGGGTTTCTAGAGAAGAAAAAACATATATTTTGCTCTCTGGGATAATAAAACTCACCATACTATATTTTGTCCCATGAAAGGGTAACTATTCAGTAACTAAAGCAAAAGCAAGAAATATGAACAGCATGAAATACAGGCAACACAACTGGTCGTAATTCAATCCAACTTTTAGTACATGTGCCGCTGGCACAAACATGCCGTAACGTGGTTTCCATACCTTGGCTAACGTGGCAGTGACCGCCTGCTGCCTGATGCTGAGGCTGGTGCAGTCCACGAGGGCCTGGGCCTCCTCGGCTTTTACCATGTACACCGATGCCTTGGTGGTGGGATGGTGTGGGAAGAGGAGGGAGGGGAGAGAGAGAAAGATGAGAACCTACAGTTGTCCATTGTGTCTAGCATCGTGAAGAGAAGTTCAGAATACGTTTTTAAATATACAAGACAAAAGTATGTTGGAGCAATGTCAGCATGGTTGTTGGTTTTCCTTTGAGTACAGCTGAACCTGTTCAGTACCTTTTGATCTGTTGGGGCCCTGCCACTTTCCTCAGCAGGAGGCGGCAAAAGGTTAATGGTGTTCTTGCCAAACGTCCCCACTAGGTCCGCTACCTCCTGCAGGGTGACGTCGACGGGGAGGCTGCTGAGGTGAACAAGATGCCCGGAGGCCACAGCGGGGGGCCAGCTGGGCCCTTTCTTCTTCTTCTTAGCTGGGGGGGCTTTAGGCGCCTGAGGAGTCAGTGAAAGACTTAATGTTGTGCATGCTCTTCAGCATAGCTGGGAAAAACAGCATTCACCATACATTTAAAAAGGCGCTGAGCATTATTTTACACATTTTAGACATCACAACATTTATTTCCAGAGATGTTCGTGATGTTGAACATCACAAACATCTCTGGTGAAGTTCAAATTCAAGATGTTAGATGTTCTCACAAATAAAAAGCGAAGAGTAGGAGACACAACGTCCAGGGCAGACAGAAGGAGACTCACCACGTCCGTCACCTTGGCACCAACAGGCTTGGGCTTAGTCCCCATCTTTCCAGGCCCCCGGGCTGAATCCTGCGGTATTCCAGCCTTGGAGCGCAGGCCCTGCTTGGAGCCCGGGTCAGTGTGCGGGCGCTTCAGGCCGTGGCGAGATGTGGCGCTTCCTGTGGGAGCATGTCGGCTGACAATCAGAAAGCAATTGCAATGCTTTGCGCTTACCGTCTTGACCAAACCTGACCAATTCTCTTGCGACCCGGAAAGCAGCGCACAAACCAGAAATTAATTTCTAATAAAAGTAGTTTCCCAAATATACGGTTGATGAACAAATCCACTTCATGACAGGAATCAGGGATGACAAGAGTACAACAGCCCACAGCCCAGAGACACAAACGATCCTTGAGGTGGCCTTCAGCCTGATACAGTGAAGACTCTGTACCTGGTGACCCAGAGGACCTCCTGTCCGGCCGACGGCCCCCAGAATGGCGGCTGGGGCTGGGGCTGCGAGAGTCGGAGCGGCGGTGGTGGTGATCATAATAGTAGCTGTCCCCTTTTAGGATGAGGACACAGAGGATCAGAAAGGTGTGTTCATTCAAGTGGATTCAAAAGTCCCCTGTGCAAGCTTTCAAATAATACAGCAACTCAAACTGACTGCAACTGCAATTTAGGTTCCATCACACTGAACACAGTCAAGCTCCCTTTCTGGATTGTAATAATCTCCCTATTTCTGAATCGGTTACGGTAAACCAAGAGTTCAAGATGAATAGAAACACAGCTACGAGTATTACCTTGCACAATAATGAAACACTGTGATGTAAACAACACGTGTCAGCCACGTCCTACCTGAGTGACGCTGATGGCCGTGTTGCCGGGAAGCATGGTAAGGCTTGGCGTGGTGCCGCTGATGAAGGGGAGCTGCTCTGTGTTTACTGGGAGACGGGCTGGGGGACCAAGAGAGGGAGCGGGAGCTGGTGGGCTCCCTGGCAGGCCACGGACCCCGACTGCCATCGTGGTCCTTCCTGAGAACATAATGTGGGAGGATTAAAGAAAACAACGTGAAGGGACACAAATATAACAACAAAAACACACGCCATCTGAAAAGAATACAGGGGGAACTGACCGTGGTCTATCAGGCTTCAAATCTGGGTACCTGGAGATAGACACACATCCGTTAGACAAGATTGAGTTACGCTGCTAAGGAAATATAGGATCATAATCAATCTGTGGGACGACAAGAACTATAAGAGTGGCGATTTGTATAAGTATAGCTTCGGTAAAAGCATCAACTGACACACGTCAACGTGCATCAAACAGCTCAAATGTAAAACTTGGTGTCAGACTTACTTGGCAGAGTCAATTGATTAATTTGCACAAGCCAAGTATTGGTGTGGTAGCCTGCCCCATATTATAAAAACGGCTGTGAGATCTGCTCAGACAGAGTCTTCTGCTTTCCAGGTTATTGTTGGGTTGTACAGAAAGGAAAACATAACCATGAGGGTTTCTGGTCCTCTAAATGTGCAGGATTTCCCACAAAAAAAAGGTAGCTCTAAAATCACATAGGTAGGCTATAGATCTTTCAGACAGGCTTGAATAGGCTATGAACCATGGGTAAGAGAAAATAATTGTATTGTACATCGGATATAATAAGATCTATAATTAAAAACGTTGATGGTGAATGAACACTAAAAAGAGGGGAAAAAATATGAAATATGCCAATACAACATTTCTATTAGAAGTACCAGATTTTTCTTTGCCAAGGACATACGGTTTACAACAAGAGGCTGACATAGATAAAAGCCTCACTTGTTGCGCAGGTCTCTACAGGCAGCGGTGTGTACGACAGTATTGACATGGTCTTTCCAATCCTGAGAGTAAAGAGAGAAGAGCACAAAACTGTTAGGACACAAATATATTACGCCCCAACCAAGAGCAGAGATGGCGATATTGGCATAACCAAGATAGATGCACACTTCCCAAGTTGAGGTAGCCTGCATCGTGATAATATCTGAACAGCTTGACACTGAATTACATTTTTGATTTTATTCCATATCTTTACAGATCAGGGCATGATTTCCTGACAGCAAAGTGACAAGTGAGTGCACTTCCTGTGAAGTACAGTGCTTCATATCTGAATTGTTTCTTATGGCTATACAGCAAGAGCAAACCTTTCAGTACAGCAGAAGCTAATTATGTTACACAGAAATGTTCTTTTAAACACCATGGCATTTGCCATGTATGTTTGTTTTAATGGTGCAGTTAGAAATTGTCTCTACTCTTGGAAAACATGAAAAAGATGAGAGACCAGATTAAATATGCTCTGTACTTTACACATTGCTGTCCCCATGTCTCAGGGGACTACAAAACTGTGGCAGTAAAATAAAAATACAGCAAAACAAAAACAGATATAAGAAAATGTATTGGCCTATATTGCATTATTTAATATTTAAAATACAGCAAAATGGATCAAAATAAAAAGTGTCTTTAATATTCAAAATATGATTCAAATCCATAACAGGTGGGAACGTATGTGCTAATGTTGGAACATCTATAACAAGGAGTGTCAACCTCATATATAATAGCCATACAAATTCTTAAATGATCATTAAGTACTGAGATATGATCATATGGCACTGTACTACAAACAGAAAACAATCAATATAGCAAGTCATTTCAGTGGTTATGATGGCTTGGCTGAAATGGTTGCCAATATTAGATTTTACAAATGTTTAACAGAACCTGACAAATTATCTACTGATCCCACATTTTAAAATTTTGATACACAAAAAGATCAGGAAATGTATTTTTATCTGAAAATGCAAAAACAGTTAAAGGTTATTTTTTCCCCCAGATTTTCATTCATTAACAGACATCAACTAATCTGTTTGCATAATAGAGATTATATTTTTGGAATACTAAGTAGCTCTTCTTATATTGGTTCACAGCCTAAATAAATTTCTCTTCAAGGTGCAACATGTAAGATAATTAAAACATAAAAAAATGAACGACACTAAACAGAACAGTTTTGATGTTACTTCAAAGACATCTATGTATTGCGCTGGACAGCTATTTACCAGCCAGACAAAACTAGATTTCAATTTGTAAACTATCCAACTGAAAAAGATCCCAGTCTTCCCTTCGGGCCTCCCTCCAAAGCCATTCCCCCAAAACACGTGACTAGCTTGCTGGCATTAGGTCTCCCTAACCTTGCGGAAGGTCATGTGCAATGAGTACATGGGCAGTGTGGGCACAGGTAGCCAGTCAGGTATGTAGACAGACGGTAAGCCATCAAATCATTCCACTCAGGCCGAATGAAATGCTTGGATGGGTTTACTACTGGGCTGCGACAGCCACAGTTACCTGTAAATTTTTTTCCAGAGTATTCGATTTACTGATTGCTGTCAGGATGGGAATTTCAATGAAAATGACAAAACATGCTCCAAAATAAATTGCCTACACTCCCTTTGACTTAGCCCAGCTGGGGTTGGCCCCTTCCGTCTCGTAACAGCACTTTGTACCTCGCAATTGCCGTCACTCAAGCATCCAGTCTGCCCTCAGTCCAACATGAGAAGGAGCGCTTCCCATAGGGCGTGTCATCTTATTTCAGACAATAGGGGTAGCCACCAAAATCTCATTTTAATTTGCTGCCCCCTATTTTGTGTAGGCCTGATTTGATGGTGTGCCGAACGATTACGCAATATACCTTAAAGCATAGGGCCTGTATTATCTGTAAGGCTTTTAACTTACAAACAAAACATATTTAGCTCAAACTTCCCTTTGTTCACTGCATAATGCATTTGGGTTAAATTGTGTAAAAAATAAATAAAAAATATATACAAAAATTGTCTTAGAGCCGAAAACACATAACACATCCAATAAACCGGAAGATGTCCCTGAACTAGCCTGAATTAGCAAAAATTTCAATAGCAAGGGTATTCTAACCCGTTCTCTCTGCCCCACAAAGAGATGATAACAGCTGGTTAGGTTAACTGCCACCCATTAGACCCATTGAATTGCAAACTCAACTTGATAATTTTCTTATAACAACTATAACTACACTTATATCAACTGTCCTGTCCCTGGGGAAAAGGCATCTGCTTTCTTTGTATATGAGGAATACAATTCAATGGGAAAAAAAGACCTTGGTTGAAAGAAATTCAATAATTACGGCTATTTTAAAGTCTGATGAGGTAGATATATCGATATACAAAAAACGGATAGTTTTGCACATTTAGTTACTGTACAAGTACCTGTTACATAAGAATACAATTTCAATAGCTTTGTTAGCATCACATCTGCCACAATGGTGGTGGTGGAAAAAGTGCAGCATCAACTTCATCATATACAAAAAAAAAGCCTTGCCAGCACTGCAACTGGGCAGTTATGACTGGCCATGAACTATTCTGGTTAATTATAAATGAAAAATCTCATCACTGGATCAAAAAAATATAATTATTATTGCTGTTGGTGAAAAGAAAATACCCTTCATAGTCTAAATAATCAAGTGTCCCCTACAGAGACCACGTGGACACTGAGACGATGTCATGTTGGCACTTACCTCAGCCCGATCACACTGTACGTTGCACAGGGAACAGGTATGGGGATAGACCTTTGGTGGCTCTGCTGAGAAATCACATATCATGGTTGGAGCCGGTAATCTCTTGCTGCTGCTGCTCTGTGGTTTGGATGCGGATGCAGAGGAGGAGGAGGGTTGTCTGGATGACAGATTCTCGCTCCGGGTTTCAGACGACGGCCTTGGTTCGGGTCCATCCCGCCGGTAATCCCGATCTGGACGGAGATATTTTGAAGCGGAGGGGAACTCTCTCGCGGGTGACCTTTTGGCCTTTCTGCTCTCGCTGCTCGGACGACGGTAGTCCAGATCTCCATGCTTGTTTGACTCGGCTGCAGATTCCAAGCGCACGTGCCGCCGCTCGTGCATTTCTGATTTGTGTTTGGGGGCGGCAGGTGGCGGCGGAGGCGAAGACGAATACACCATTTTCACTGTTCTCTCGTTGGACAACTGCTCGCGCTTGAAAGTTTCTCTGCCACTGGCCTCTTCTGTTGCACGACTGGCATGGCCATAGTCAATGACCTTGCCGGCTGTTTGGGTGACACTGAGGAGGCTGGGTACGTCTGTGGAGCCCGAGCGTCCCATCCTTACAGGCGAAGAATGGGAGGCAGGTGGCGGCATGCCTTGAGTGCTGCGTGACTTGTTGATTTGGATGTCACGGAGAATGAATGGTAAAGTATCCGGGGTCAGCTGATCATCAGGGTAGTGACTCAGCACCTCAAGGTCCTCGTTGGACAGTCCAAAGCTAGCAAGGATGCTTCCTGCACTCTCTGGGGTGTATAAACCCTGAATGTCCAGACCACCACCGCAACCACCTCCAACTCTGCCACCATTGCCTCCACCTTGGGAGCCTGCAGCCTGAGGAGAGGGAGAAGCAGAGGCACTCCAGCTCTGCATGTTCTGGGGCTGCTGCCCACCAGGGAGCTGGTGTCGCTGCTGCTGCTGCTGCTGCTGCTGCTGGGCACTTGGGAGCTGGTGTCTTTGAGCTTGGTGGGTGGAACCAGATGAAGGACTGGAAAACAGTTTGCTGGGCGGTGGGTATCTTGCCCAGTCGGCCCCTTGCTGATTTTCTGGGGGGAACCCCACTGGGCTGTTGCTGTAGCCACTGGGCTCAGATGAACTCTGGTTTTGGTGTTGGCTTGGTTGGTTCATATGATCCATGAGACGATGGTCCATGTCCCTTGAGCCTCTGATGGCTAAGGCCGACTCTAGCTCATCGGGCAGCTGGGTTGGAGGAGGAAACTGAAAACCCAACACCTGGGATAGAATATCAGTGGCAGAGCGACCCTGCTGCTGCTGTTGCTGAATGGGTTGTTGTTGCTGTTGAGATGGGCGAGGCGGTCTGTTAGCAAAAGCTTGCGGTGGCCCTTGTTGCTGTGACTGATGGTGATACATGGCTCTTGACTGATACTGCAGAGGGGTTCTGTAGTTTGTGTTGCCGGATGATGTGCTTAGCCCGACACCAGACAGTTGTTGTGAGTTAATTATATGATTAAGGAGGGCTGGGTGAGGAGGTAATGTCGATAACTTGTTGCCGAGATGACATTGGTTGGCAGATGTTATTGTCGCAAGAACAGTGAGCTGATTCAAAGTAATTTGGGCCTGAGCCTCAATTTGAGCCAATCGGAGAGCTGTCACAAAAGCAGCACTGGTGGCAGGTCCATAAAGTAAATGGGTCCGTCTGGCAATGCTGTGAGCACCAAAGTTTCCACTCCGGAGCGACCGGAGGGAGGGAACAAACTCCGAACGACTGTCTGTGCGCACAGCAAAGCTGGGAGGTGGAGAGCAGAAATAGAATGTTATAGGAGAAAAACCTTTTCATTTTCCAGGCATATAGGTCTAACAGTTTATCTCCAATCTTCAAAAATTCAATCCAAGATGATCCTCCACAAGTCTGATGTCCATCATATTTTTCTTTCAAGATGGGGAAAGCAAAGCAATGTTATGCAACACTTGTGAATCACTGAGAGGCATTTACAATTCCCAACAGCCATGTTGGGTTTTGCTGTAAAGGCTATTTTTCCAAGGCACCCACTTGTCAGCCTACTAGCAATTAACTAAAATATTTTTTTAAATCAACCAAGGAACTTACGAAATAGATCGGAATTATGTGAATGCATAGCAAACTAAAGAGTAAACTCTTGCATAGCATCAAGGAGGAACCAAACCTCCCACTTACCATCCACAGGAACAGATTCACAGCTAACAAGGACGTAACTTTTGTTTTGTCGACAGCCAATCGGCGTGTATAACTGGTGGTAAGCTTACATACATTCCAGAAAGAAAACATGGACACACAATTGAAATAGGCCAAATTAAAAAACCGAAATCATTTTAGTTAAAATGAAGTGTAATGGTTGGCGCAAAAATATATTTAAAACTAGTTTGATAATCTTAGAAAGCAGCATGCAGAACTCCAAGCACTAGCAATGCGCATAAATCCCATAAACATGGACAAATGCATGGGAATAATTATACGGCAATGGAATTCCCCGTATATGGCCGTGTAATGTTTCTTTGCTTGCCAAATGGAATGTGTTTAAAGGTTTGCCCAGAAACTGGTTTGTCATGCAAAAATCGTAAGGTTGTTAGAGTAATCCTACTCATGATGATATGAGTGATATAATGGGTAGGGAAGCACTGCAAGTTTCGACATGCTATTTCAGAACCTACGATTCGTTTTTAAGTAACCGTGGACATCTTACACATATTCAATGATTGAGCATGTTGCAATTGTATCGCGATTATAAACCTGCACATTAAATTAGGCCTGCGAGTAACCAGGCTGCTGATGTGCGCAGGCTGTTGGAGTCAAATTGCTAAGTTATATTAAAACATACACTATCACAACATTTGAATTGACCCATTAAAACGTCTGCGGTAAAAGCAGGCGCAATTTTAATGACGCAAAATAAAGAATTAGGTTAGCATAGCAACTAGCCTATTTCAGATGAGACAGCCATTTTACTGTCACGGGGCGTCATACAGAGTTGCAGACATATAACTTACAGTGACAAAGAAACAACTCCATATCATACGTTTGATACATTTTAGGATTTTGTGAAACTACCTTTCATAAAGTATCTTCGATGGATCTCTTTATTATGAAAACGAAATAAGATTCCTTCGAAAGACCTGCTGACTGCTGCATTCGCTGTTGTGACTTGCGACGGCAATAAAAGTCTGACGAATCGAGTCAGATCGACTGAAACTCAGACAACGTTAAGCGATAAACGAGTAATCGTTCTTTACTGGCAAAAGATTCACGACCTTAAATGCCCTTATTCAAAGGGATTTAGAGAAGGCCTACTGTGAATACAGCCACGTAAACCAAAATAATTTAACAAAGTGACACATAAGGTGATATCATATTAAATAATGATAATGATAAAATAATGCTGATGCTAATAATAATAATAATAATAATAATAATAATAATAATAGTACTACTACTACAACTACTACTAATCATCATCATCATCATCATCATCATCATAGTCATAGTCATAATTTTTCAGATTTATTAGCTATGTCATTAGATATAATGACATAGCTGCAGGCTAGTATATGTGTATTTGGAGTGGAATTTGTGGTTAATTCTATTTTCCTTTTAATTGTAACTTTGCTCTTTTCAAGAGCAAATATCTGCCTAACCCCACTATATGGCGTCAGTATCTGATATGTCAGTGCAAGCACAATTTGTGTATGCCTATTGTATGATCTTGGTTTACTGTAGATATAGGCCTCGGGCATATTGTACATTTTGTTCTGCTAATCTGCAATAATGTAGATGCTTCACACAGAGATGAGCGAAGGGAGCACTGCTCATTCCATTTGTGATGGATTGCAAAGACACCTTCTTTTTTAGTAACATTGTGCAATGTAATATTATAGAAATCTAGTTTTGTTTTTGGTAATTTTTGTGATTTTGGTCATGAGGAAGGACATGTTAATTTCCTCATCAATTTCATCCGGAATTCAGTAGAAAGTTTCACAAAATACAATTATAGCAGGCTACATATCTGCGATCTTTTCTTAACTAAATTAATAAAACTGTGCTCTGTGAGAAGAGACAGATATTTAAGTTAGCATTTCATTTATTCAATGAATATCATAATATAGGATCTGCACACAGAATGTGAACTTGTGAGATACCTTTTCTCCTATTGTTTATTTATGTGTTAGTACCTTTTTCCTACACCAGGTGGCTCTGTTACTGAAGCCATGCCGTGGCTCTAATCGCCGGAGACCCCACCCCCCAAATA
>OMKQ01100049.1:0-11338 GCA_900302335.1 Phycis phycis
CCGGACCTGCTGCTTCGCTGCTTGCTTCACCAGAACCTCTCCAGCCTCCTGCGCTCTGGACTTTTCTCCCCTTCCCCTAAGTACAATAAAACGCCCAGCAGGGCTAATCATTTATCTGCTGCCAGTGTCGTGTATTTGAGCCCAGAATTTACTGAGCCTTAACAGAAGATCTGGCCATGAACCCGGGCTCAGCCGACACTGGAGACGCGACCCGGACTATGCCGCTGGACCCCTCCCTCGCTGCTTTCCAGGCCCAGGAGAGGGTTCTTGCCGAGCATGGCCGCCTCCTCCGTGGGGCTTCTACTGTGGTCCAGTCGCTGAACGACCGTCTCCAGGCCCAGGAGACTCTTCGGCAGGGGAGCTCCCGTCTGATGCAGGATCTCACAGTAGCAATCCAAGCTCTGTCAACCCAGGTTGCCACACTCGCCACTTCCCACTCTCCACCGGCTGCCCCAGCTTCAGCTACGGCCCCGCCTCTGCTCCCAGTCCCCGCTCTGCTGGCCGGCCAGCCATGTGAGCCCAACTTGGCCAGCCCCCGCCCCTTCAATGGAACCTTCGCCCAGTTCCGTGGCTTCGTCCTGCAGTGTGAGTTGATTATTAAATTTTTTTCTCATCAGCCCAGTCAGTTCTTCTCACCTGCTGCCCGCGTTGCCTTCATCGCCAGTAGGGTACTGGCGATACCCTTAATTGGGTCCAGGCTATCCTCAGCACACGCCCCGACCTCTTCAGTGACTATGCTGCCTTCCTCACCAAGTTCAAGCGGATCTTCGACCACCCCACCGCCGGGCAGGATGTCGGAGCGAGGCTGATGTCTCTCCACCAGGGGAATCGGACAACTGTGGCCTACGCCACTGAGTTTCGCATGCTTGCTGCCGGGAGTGGATGGAACGATGCAGGACTGAGGAGTGCTTTCCGCCGGTGGTTGAGTGAGTATATTAAGGACGAGCTCGTTAGAGACAAGCCCGCCACTTTGGACGAGTTGATAGTCTTGGCCATTGACGTCGACGAACGCATCTAGGAGCGCCGGAGGGAGAGGGCACGTTCCCAGACCCCCCCCCCAAGTTTTTCCCTCTCCCCGGGCCAACCCCTCCCCGCGCTGAGTTCGGAGACAAACTTCTCGACGTCCCTCGCCATGGTGGACCACCAGAACCGCCGGCGCAGGAAGGAGAGGGTGCGTCGGACCCCAGGGTGGCTTGTGAGGCTCCCATGCAGTTGGGCCGGGCTCGCCTCACTGCAGCAGAGAAGGAGCGGAGGAGAGCCCAGGGCTTGTCCCTACTGCGGGGAGAGGGGACACCTACGCGATGCCTGTCCCTCCCTGCCAAAAGCATGGGCTCACCCGTAGGGGGTTTACGGGTGAGCCTCCGACCCAGCCAGGTTCGATGTCACACTCTCCTGGCAGGGCCAGACTCTTTCCATCGGCGCCATCATCGACTCAGAGGCGGATGGGAACTTTATTGACGCCCAATTGGCCCACTCAGCAGGTCTCCCCCTCATCGCACTCCAATCACCCCTCGCCGTATTAGCCCTGGACGGCCCATCGCTCGAAGCCCCTCTCCATGACCATCTCTGGAAACCATGTGGAGATGATCCATTTCTACACCCTCAAGATCCCCCAGGTCCCCCTCAACTACAGTGAGGGACATATCCTCAGTTGGAGCACCGCCGTGGCCACTATGAGTACCTGGTGATGCCCTTCGGTCTGACCAATGCCCCCTCAGTCTTCCAGGCCTTCATAAATGACGTTCTGAGAGACATGTTGGACATCTTTGTGGTCCTCTACCTCAATGACATCCTGGTGTTCTCCAGGAGCACTGAGGAGCACGTCCGCCTGGTCATCCAGCGTCTCCTGGAGAACCGCCTCTTCATCAAGGCCGAGAAATGTGCCTTCCATGCCCCCTCCGTGGAGTTCCTGGGGCTCATCGTGGAGGGAGGGCAGCTTCAGCTCGACCCCCAAGAAGATCGAGGCGGTCGCCGAGTGGAGCCAACCCACCACCCGCAAACAGCTGCAGTCCTTTCTCGGCTTCGCCAATTTCTATCGGCGGTTCATTCGGGACTACAGCCGGGTGGCTGCCCCCCTCACTGCCCTCACCTCCCCTCTGCGCCCCTTTGCCTGGACACCTGAAGCCAGTGTTGCCTTCAGTAACCTGAAGAGGCGCTTCACCTCTGCGCCAGTCCTGATCAACCCTGATCCCTCAAAGCCCTTCATTGTGGAGGTGGATGCCTCGGACACTGGCATCGGCGGCGTCCTCTCAGGAGTCAACGGACCAGAAGATGCACCCCTGCGCCTTCTACTCCCGTCGTCACACCCCCGCCGAGGCCAACTACGACATCGGCAACCGGGAGCTGCTGGCCGTGGTGGAGGCATTCCAGGAATGGCGGCACTGGCTGGAGGGCGCAGAACACCCTGTCACCGTCTGGTCAGACCACAACCTGACGTACATCAGGTCAGCCAGGCGGTTGACCTCCCGTCAGGCACGCTGGGCCCTGTTCCTCGGGGCGGTTTAATCTCAACATCACATTCCGCCCAGGGTCGCGGAACGGCAAGGCTGACTCCCTGTCTCAATTTCATGCCGCGGAGGAGGAATCGACCAGTCCTGACACCATCCTCTCATCCTCCCGGGTCACCATGGACATCGAGGCAGTGGTCAGAGGGGCTCAGAGCACACAGCCGGATCCTGGGACTGGTCCTACTGCCCGTCTCTTCGTTCCAGATGCCGTCAGGACCCAGGTGATGCTGTGGGGTCACGCCAGCCACTTTGCCTGCCACCCTGGGGTCCGACGCACCCTCTCCTTCCTGCGCCGGCGGTTCTGGTGGTCCACCATGGTGAGGGACGTCGAGAAGTTCGTCTCCGCTTGCCCTACCTGTGCCCGTGGCAAGGCCACCCTCAGGTCTGCTGCAGCCCCTCCCCGTGCCCAGTCATCCGTGGTCCCACCTCTCCATGGACTTTGTGACCGGTCTACCCCCATCCCTGGGCAACACTGTCATCCTCACCATCGTGGACCGGTTCTCTAAATCTGTGCGGTTGGTGGCTCTGGCAAAGCTACCGTCCGCAGCGGAGACGGCGGAGCTTCTCACCACCCATGTCTTCCGGCTGTACAGACCGGGGTCCCCAGTTCACGTCCAAGGTGTGGCAGGCCTTTTTGTTTTGGAATTGGGGCCACGGCCAGCCTCTCGTCCGGTTACCATCCCCAGACTACTGGACAGGCAGAGAGGGCCAACCAGAGTCTGGAAACGGCGCTCCGCTGCATGTCTTCCCTCCATCCATCCTCTAGGAGTAAGGACTTGCCCTGGGTTGAGTACTCTTTAAACGCCATGGTGAACGACTCCACCGGCCGGTCACCCTTCGAGTGCTCCCTGGGGTACCAGCCTCCCCTGCTTCCGCTCCTGGAGACTGATGCGTCAGTGCCGTCGGTCAAAGCTCACCTTCGTCGTCGACGTCGTCAGGTCTAGACCTGCTCCGTGCCACTGCACGGGCCACCCGGAGTGCCAACTGACGTCGCTCTCCGGCCCCCCGAGTACCAGGCCGGCCAGCAGGTCTGGTTGTCGACAGTGGACCTCCCCCTTAACATCTCCTCCCGGAAGCTGGCGTCCAGGTATATCGGTCCTTACACCGTCGACCGGGTCATGAACCCTGTGGCCGTCCGGCTGGTCCTCCCCCACTCCCTCCGACGTGTCCACCCTGTGTTCCATGTCTCCCGAGTCAAGCCATTTGTCACCAGCAATCTGGTGCCACCTGCTCCCACACCGCCTCCTCCCCAGTTGGTGGATGGCCACCCTCAGTCGGCTGTGAAGAGACTCCTGAAGGTCCGTCGCTATGGCCGGGGGTTCCAGTTCCTGGCCAACTGGGAGGGGTATGGACCGGAGGCGCGGAGCTGGATTCCCCGTGCCCAGATCATGTCCCCAGCCCTCCACCGTGACTTTTACCGGGCCCACCCGGACGCCCCTGGCTGGGTGGGCCCCTGGCTCCTGTTACGGTTCCACCTCCACACACGCTCTCCTCCTCTACCTCTCTCCAATCCTCCATGCCTGCCACTCATGCCCCCTGCACCTCAGCTCGAGCACAGCGTGCACGTCACCGACACAGCTGCAACAGGTTGAGGATGATTGGGCTGCCAGCCGGACACCACACACCTGTCACCACTTCCACCAAATCAACCCCTCTGCCTACAAGAAGCCCAGCTCTGCATTCACTGCTTGCCAGATCTTCCCAAGGAATCACCTCATGAACCCGCTGTGGATTACATGGTTTAAATTCCTCCCGGACCTGCTGCTTCGCTGCTTGCTTCACCAGAACCTCTCCAGCCTCCTGCGCTCTGGACTTTTCTCCCCTTCCCCCAAGTACAATAAAACGCCCAGCAGGGCTAATCATTCATCTGCTGCCATTGTCGTGTATTTGAGCCCAGAATTTACCAAGCCTTAACATCATGTGCACTTAATGTTTACCAATGCAGTGAGGCAGAGTAAGATTTGCCATAAACTGGGAACAGGGTGCAGTGTAGTGTGCCAGGCGGAGTGCACAGCACTGCTCTCATCGTCACACACTGCTCTTGTAGTCACACTGCTCTCATCACACTGTGGTTAAGGTATGGCTTTAAGAAGCTATCAGTGTCATTTTAACACATGAATGAAATAACTCCACTAGAATTCACATCGGACAGCTGACCCCTAGCAGAGAACTTTTGCTACATTGCATTGCGAACACAATGTTTTTCTAAGTCTAGCCATTAACTATTAACAGCCCATCAATCACCATCCTACCAACCTCATTTGTCTTTGTCTGCACTACAGGCTGCTAGAAGTTACTTGATAACATAATTGAAATTCAGTATGATTATCAGGCTATGATATTGTGTCCTAAGGAAAGAAAGAGCAGCACTTCCTTCATGATTGTTAACGATGAGAATAATCAAAAGGAATAGAAGCTAGGAAATAGGTTCAAGGAGCTACATAGCCCTCATTAACCCAAGAGCCAAGCACGAGGATCCTTGGAAGGATCCAGCAACCAAAGAATACAGAATACAACATATAAGACTGTAGTTGTGTAGCCTGCTGCCTACTCTAGCCTACTTATAGTGAAATCATTAGTGTGTTCTTTAAACTTAGGCTACACCCATTAATATATTATGCTACACTTATTTTTCTTTATGAATAAATTGCCCATAGTCTATATTCAATTTGCAATTGGTTATTTCTATAAGCTGGTTGACTTTTCAACTAGGTATTACAAATTACATCTATCTTACGTCTACAAAATAAATAATACATTAATGTTGAACACTGTTGTGTGACTATTGACTATAGAAACATTACATTACATGTGGCTGTGAAGACGCACGGTATGCCACGTGCTCTGAAAGACATCACGTCCAGTAGGTGCAGGCGTCACATCCAGTAGGTGCAGGCATCACGTTCTTCATGCGTATATTGACGTTCAGTGGTCGTAGGCCAGAGTATTGGGGCTACTTGGCTCCCCTCATGCACATACACACACATATACGCGCGCACACACACACACACACACACACACACACACGTGAACATGCACTGCAGCCAGACACGAAACACACGCAACCACAAATATTTTTAACAATGCTTCCATTCTGCTTGTGTGTGGCTGGGTTTAGGTTCAAGACTTTGGGCTCCAGCATTTGTTTGGAATGAGGAGTCTTCGTCTACTATCCCTTGCAGGTACTGCCATTTGTCTGTGACTCATTTATGGCATTTAGCAGACTCGTATATTTTTTGAATGAATAATCTACATGTTGACATAACACACACGTTTCTTCTCTATACAGGTTGATGTTGCACCCCACCATTTGTTTCACAGCACCCGCATGGAGTCGTTATTCTGTTGTTCTTGCATGAGAAAATAGTGCGGCAGGTCCCTTTTAGGAGTCTCATGGTGCTCATCTCTCTACAGAGAGACGGTTGGTTCCCTTGCTTTCTGGGGAATACCTAAGACCATTTTGGGCAGCAAAACCCACAAATAAGCAGTGTGTCTACACTACAGAGATTTGTGCCATTTTGTAGCATGGTCAACACATGTATTATCCTTTCAATGTACTTTCCCTGTTAGATATAAGTTCTTGGAGGCTGAGGTGGAAGTGGACCATTTTTCTTATGGTGGATAACGGTAGGCAAGGCGAATTGGGACATTCCAAACAAATTCAACACATGACATTGTGATGCTTTGTCGCCCTCCGTGCAGGCTGCCCCCTGCTGACCACCACGGGTCTCTCTGGGCTGATCCAGCTGCAAGACCTGGAGGAGCTGGAGCTCACCAACTGCCCTGGAGCCACCGCTGAACTCTTCAAGTACTACTCCCAGCACCTGCCCCACTGCATGGTCATTGAGTAGGGGTCCCTCCTTCTTAATCACACCTGAGGAACACCAGAAAAAAAAAAACGCCAACCACACTTGAAACTCCTCCCTACTACTTCCTCCCCCTTGTTATTTTCTTGCCTCTCATTGAAAGAACCCCCAACCCCAGCCCCCCAAAGTACAAGCCCTCCTGGAAGCCGGTGGTCAACTCCCTTTCCCACCCTCATCATGAAGTGGGCTTGCAGCAAGGTAGATTGACAGGCAGATAGAAGATAATGGTGGCTACAAAAAGCATTTTCCTGGTGGGATACGATGAGACGTTATGACCTAATGGCTCTGCTAGGGGGCGCCAGAGTAAAGGGAGCTGGAGAAACCTTGGCGAGGCATTGTTGCCTGACTTGATTTTTTTTTTTAAGAAGAAGAAACGTTTACAAAGGGAGATGGAAAGCTGAAGGAGAGCTTTTCTAATTTACTTTAGTGGGTTTTTCCTGCAATGTTTCCAATACTGAAGAAAGGTTTGGTGCTGAACATGGGATGGACATAGCACCAGCAGAGGCGGAAATGAAAGACTTTTGAAATGACATCATGAAACTCTATGTTCATAGACTACTACAGACTCCTGCAAACATAATGTTACGTGACAAATGAAACAAATGTTACTTCTTCAGATAATACGTACTCATTGATATTTCCATTACTTGGTGTAATATAGTTCCTATTATTTTTCTCAGAAGGTGATCTTTCTCTTTGTCAGAGTTGTGACGCCCAAAGAGAGAGAGAGTTGTAATGCTAGCTGTAAAATGCAAAAATATGAACATGGGAAGAAAGGGATACGCGTTGTGGGATGTGAAGAACATATAGAACCGTTTCTCCTCCTAGTTCTCACAGCTGTTCTGAAGAACCAAAAAGAAGCAGAATCCGATGATAACATAATAAGGGATGAGTTAAGGTGAAGCAAAGAGCATGGACAGAAACTCTCTCTTCCTTGTCTCTTCTTGGACCCTACATAGGCCTATATCCATTGTTTGGGAGTTGCGACCAGGTTTTAGTTTTTTCATTTTTTTGTCTGATTCAAAAGAGTTGCACGCTTTATTCACTTGTCTTGAAATATACTTTTTCTTTTGTTAAATCCTTCAACATATATATCAATATTATTTTGATGTCCAGAGAAGCCTTGTTCTCTTGTGTTTTCTATTATGGTTTGTTTTGCTATGAAAGGGATACGACTTTTAAAGTGGAAACCAATGTGCAAGTCAAGAAACTACAACACCCAAGATGCTCTGGGCTATTAGACTCTATTAGATGTCACCTTACCAGAGGCTCATCGGGGTCCCGGGCCTTGTTTGAAAGACCAAAGGGTATCTTTCTGCCATGTGTCAGACAAAGACATGTTACTGATGTTCTTGTAATCTCTAATTAGGTTTCAGAAGAATATTTAGTGACTTGGTGAATATAATTTTGTGGGGGTATTTTTTTAGCCTGATATAATTGGTCAACATATAATTTATTTTGTGTTACAATTTATACTATTTTGCAAAATAATTGGTGATAGTTCCTGGTTCTACAATAACTGTTTAATTAACAGAAGGAAGGTTTGTTTTAATGCCAGTAATCTTTAATCAAACACTGAAACACACAATTACTAAGCAATGATTTGTGCCGTTGTGGAGCTGACTTAAGATGATCATACGCCCTGAGATCCAATTCAGCAAATGTAACCAATGATGTTCAAGAGGTTCTTTGACAAAAAGTGTCTTACAGGGCATACACACACACACACACACACACACACACACACACACACACACACACACACACACACACACACACACACACACACACACGCGCGCGCATATGATGTTACAGAATGACACATTCAAATTACTGTCAACCGCAGGAGCTCTGTTATACAATACAACAATAATATAACACATTTTAAGATGAATCCACATCAGCAAATTCATTCTCTGCATTTAACCCATCCTATCAGAGCTCAGAGCAGTAGGATCAATGCTCAATTGTCAGGCAGTTTATTTTTACATTTTATGTGTTTTTTACAAAAGGCATAACCACAAGTAAACAAGTAGATCACAAGTAGATCATAAGCAAGCAAGTGTCTGTTCAGTAGCCCAAATAAACACAGGTGTAGTTTACATTCATTGAGGTGAACCTGTGGAACTACTATCACCTGATGCTTCTCCTTGGAAATAATGCAGGCTTGGCATTATGGAAAATATGTAAAGCTATAACATTTTTTAGCTGAGATACTAGTTAAACCAAGCGTGTGGTAGTTGAACAAAGGTGTCATTACTTTGATGGCTGGAGTGTTACCACACACACACACACATACACACACACACACACACACACGCACACGCACACACACACCTAGGTCTCCGTTGTCTATGGCCCTGGGTCATAGTTAATAACTCAAGGGTTGCATTTCATTTGTGGGTCAAACACATACAGTGCACTGCTCTTTGGCATTGTCCATCTTTCAGGTATCTCTTAGCCTCTTAGCAGTATCATAATGCTTCAGTTCTCTTCTCCATTCGAGGGGGTGAGTGTACCAAGCTGTTGACACCAGATACAGCCATAGACTCAACCAAACAGGCCCCCAATCCATTCAAACCCATCCTTGTTCCCACATGAAGGTGAAAGTGAAGTCGGTTTCTATAGGATACAACACTGGCACTACTCATAAGTGTAATGGATGAATACTATTTATTGTGTACTGCAGAATACTGGAAACAGTGTGTGTCTTTTAATGAACAGCAGTCTTTTCAGAAAAAAAAACTTATCATGATAATGTACATACTCGTCATTTATTTATTTATTTATTTATTTATTTCAATCAAACGATATCTATTTAATTATTGCTGTTTTTATTTATGTATGTATTTATTTATTTATTGATTGATTGATTGAGGTGGAATCTTTTGGAATGTTTTTGTCTTGCAGCTTTTTTTGACATCCCTCTTTAGACAAGCTTGAGATAATGCATTAACATTCATGCAGGTTTCTGCTGTGTGCGTGATGGTCAAACAACAGCAATAGGAGACAAGCTGAACATGGTTAACAGTTGCTATCCAGTCTATTGCTCTCATGAATATGTGACAAAATAAACACGACTGCAAAGAAAGCCGCTGGTGTATTGGCTGGGTATAGGCATGATTGGATGAAGGCTCTGTGTGCATCCTGACCCATCTCAGACATTGCTTGTTTTGACACTTGTTCTCCATGCCAATGTTCAGACCTGCAGTCCAGAAGGCTTTCTTGTTTCTGACTTGTTGATGACTTCAACTCCATGAGCTAGTATTCTTCTGAATAACTGTTGAACCTTCTTTGAAGTGATAAAATATGAGTTATACTTGGAATTCCTGTAATTGTTCACTTCTGTAAACCAATACAAGAATAACAATATGCACCATGGAAGACAGATATACATTGTTATCTTTCCATACCGAAGACACCATTTTTGAACCATCTTCACTTCCCCTTGCTCACGTCACACATGTATCCCCCTGATGTTTAACAGTAAACAACTCAATTCAGTGATGGCCGATGTTGACATGTGTGCGTGTGAGCGTGTGCAGTATGCTGGTCCATGTGATGCTGGCAGCCTGTACCAGAATGCATTGCTGTTGTTCTCATGTTTGGTGAATTTTCCCAGCGAAAAGCTCATTTGCCAACGATTGGTGAATCATTTTTTTGTGTTGCTTTGGTTGATGTGCCATTTTTGCCATATTTTTGAAAGCTTTTGACTTGCAAATAATATAGGCCCAGTTTACGTCCGTTTGTAACAACAAACTGTTTTGTTTTGTGCAGACAAGTGTGCAAAAAGGACTCAAAGTCTTGTTTATCAATGTTCTGCACACTGATTAAAGAATTTAAAGAATACTACAAAGACATGATAGTGATTTCTTTGGTATATACTGTATATATACAGTATATTCAAGTCTTATTTATCACATGCTACATGCAAAGTCATGTACAAGTAGCAGTGAAATGCTTACTTTGCCTGCTCGACTGTGCTTAGACAATACATGAACACACAATAATTATACGTACAAGTGAACAGGTGAAATAAATGTTCTAGTATATATACAGTTCATACAGTTAAATCACTGTATGAATGAATTACAATTGACAATTGTGCAAGTTCTCCCACTTAAAAAGATGAGAGAGGCCTGTAATTTTCATCATAGGTACACTTCAACTATGAGAGACAGAATGGGGGGAAAGAATCCAGGAAATCACATTGTAGGATTTTTAATGAATTAATGGATAAATTCCTCAGTAAAATAAGTATTTGGTCACCTACAAACAAGCAAGATTTCTGGCTCTCACAGACCTGTAACTTCTTGAGTTACTCCACTCGAGTCCTTGAGTCCTCCACTCGTTATCAGTATAAATGACACCTGTCCACAACCTCAAACAGTCACACTCCAAACTCCACTATGGCCAAGACCAAAGAGCTGTCAAAGGACACCAGAAACAAAATTGTAGACCTGCACCAGGCTGGGAAGCCTGAATCTGCAATAGGTAAGCAGCTTGGTGTGAAGAAATCAACTGTGGGAGCAATTATTAGAAAATGGAAGACATACAAGACCACTGATAATCTCCCTCGATCTGGGGCTCCACACAAGATCTCACCCCGTGGGGTCAAAATGATCACAAGAACGGTGAGCAAAAATCCCAGAACTACACAGGGGGGACCTAGTGAATGACCGGCAGAGAGCTGGGACCAAAGTAACAAAGGCTACTATAGTGGCAATCGAACCACAAAAAAGTGCCACTTGAGGGATCTTGAAGTCCCTTCCAACGCATGGTGGTGCAATGATGAGGTCTACCATGACTGTGCGTTTAACACCTTTATTTACACATGTGATAATTAAACACCTATAAAAATCCGAGTGCACTATGAACGATATCAAAACGAGCTCGTACATATGAAATAAGTATAGGAAAAAACACTAATACCACGACAGACACAAAACTACGGACGACCACACA
>OMKQ01100050.1:0-10146 GCA_900302335.1 Phycis phycis
CACCATCACAAGCCACAGCCCAGATCCCCTGGAGATATACTGGGAGTCAAAGTGTTCTAGGCAGGGCCTCTCGGAGGGCCACTGCCAGGCTCGCCACAGAGTTGCCCCAGACGAAGGGTGGCCAAAGGTCAGTGGGTCTTGGTACTTAGTGTAGTGCAGTAATAGTGCTGTTTGTATCACCGTTTGTGTAAATTGCACAGTGTTTGATTGAGTAGAAGGATATAGCGATATCTTATTCTTATTTTATACTGTATTTATTTAATGTATACAACAACAGGCTATTTACAGAAAATTTGTTTTAGTCACTCATCAGAGGTTTTCTATCCACAGTGTCTTGAATTCCAAAAAGCCTCAGTGATTGCGAAGTAGGCTTTGGGTTTAACATTTTTATTTTGTCATTTAGCACAAGCTTTTTGGCTAAAACGAATTCAACTGTCGTGCCCCAGATTTCTAAAACAATACTGGACTGAGTTTGGTATGCTCTCACATTCCTCTCTCTTACTTCCTGTAAGAGAACTTCCTGACCGCCTCAATGTTGTGTCAGTACCACCAGCACACAGCCCACACAGTATCGATATTTACAGCAGAGCTTATTGTAACGCAATGTAATGTACAGTGTGAGTCAGCTAATACAGCTTCCCTAAACATCTGAGTGTGTACGCATCAAGCCCAAACAATGGTGGAAAGTTTGGCTAGCACGGGGAGTGATGTTGCCAGTGTGATATTTTAGCTGCTTCTGTGTGTGTGTGCGTGTGTGTGTGTGTGTGTGTGTTTGTGTGTGCGTGCGTGTGTTTGTGCGTGCGTGCGTGCGTGCGTGTGTGTGTGTGATGTCTTGAAGATGTTTTTTTTCTATACTTTTGCAATGGCAATAGTTTCACTTCCCCTCAAGTCAGACTGTCGGGACGTTAGTGTGAATTGAAGTGACAACCACTTTTGAAAGCCTAGTTGCGACTTGGCAAGACTATAACAAAATAAATGCTATGACCCGGAAATAAAAAGATTGAATACAAAGACAACTCTGTCATGCCCTGTTTTAAATCCCTAATTTATTTTTCATAGGCTGTGATATAGTGTGATTACTCATTTCAATATCTGCCCTGCGCTTTAACCACACTTGGTGATAAAATAGGGGCCCTTTGCATACCATATTTATTCATAACTTTTGGAAACCTGTCTTTGCTTGGGGTCATTTTGGGGTCTTTTTCTCATTGCTATTCAGGAAGAGGAAGGACTGCAGGGCAGCTACAGCTTAGAAGACGTCCTTCCATATTCGTGGTATGAGTTCCAAGTGCGCTGTGCGTGTTGTCAGAGCACACTGAGTGACTGGAGCCAAGTGTACAAGGTGCAGAGCCAAGGAGCAGGTCTGTTCACAGCTCACGCTCAACGCCTCTATTGATGTTAATGCATGTTTCTCTGAAGTTAGAAAAGCAAACCTTTACTTGCATGTTTTGCACGTTTTTCTTCTTCACCTGCATACAATGACTCATTCATCTTTCACGAATGCACAATGAAGCTTGGCTCTTGACATTTTTCTTTTTCGTGTTCATGGTCTGCCAAACGTAACATTTTATCTTAGCTAGGGGTGACCGTGACGATTCGGATGTTTGCTGCGTTTAGTCCTTTAGTCGTGTCGGGAAAGTGAGGTGTAACAGCGGGACATTTCATTGGGACAATGGGGGTGATAACTGAGCCACAGCATCTCTTGGCTCCCAGAAGTCACAGACTATAATCAGAATCAGAATCAAAAACAGTTTTATTGCCAAGAGCAGTAAAGGTTAGTTTACAGCACGAGGAACTTGACTTGGTGACAGGTGCAAACATAAAAGTACCAAAAATAAAAATAATAAAATATACATATACTATATAAAATAATAGAATAGAATAAAGATATGCACAAATACTACTAAATAAGTTAAAGAAGGTTTTTTTCTGTGGGGGTGGGGGATTTACTCTAGTCTTTGTCGAAACCATTAAAGCTGAAATGAAAAGGAAAATGCCATTGGCGGCAATAGCAGTTGTTGTATCATACGACTGGTGAAAATGATTCCCTCTGTCGGAACTCGGTAGTGGATTTTCGCTGGCCGGCTTCATTGAATGACGCTGCATGGATTGTACATGAATTACCTTACGTTTGCAATCAGTTAAAACACTTCTACAGTCTCTTCATTGATGCAGGTTTTGCTGTATGATGTATTACATTCACTGGTTATTGTATTCATTATAGTATTAACAATATATTATATTAGCCTGTATTATAGTAGATTAGGCTATTATTAAAATGAAGATCCCAACATCCCCTACAGACAGCTGTGGGAAACCCTGAAAGCATTTAAACATAAAAGTCACCAAGAATTTGGCATAATTGAGCTGCATCAATGAAAAAACTAAATCAGATCAATTATGGCCCGACGAAGCAAATCCGACGATGCAAAATCTCAGTCGAGGACACCCCTCATTTTTGCTTCACAGCATTTCACTTGTATACACAGGCAGCTGGAATCGCTCCTCAAATTTACATTTACATTTAGGGCATTTAGCAGACGCTTTTATCCAAAGCGACTTACAAAGAGTACATTTGTCATCCTCAAATCCCGAATGGAAAACGGTTGCGAGGGCATGGGGCAAGGCGAGATGTTTTCTCCGTCCGAGCGAGAGGCAGGAGGGAGGTGGGAGCTCAGCACAGTTCTGCCCCACCTCTAGGTCCAGGCACATACCTGGCTCAGGTCCAGCCCCACCCAAGCTCATACAACTTGGTAGTGGAAGGTCAAGTAGCTTCTAGCTCCAGCCCCGGAGGCCCTTATTTTAGTAAATTTACATTTACATTTACATTTAGGGCATTTAGCAGACGCTTTTATCCAAAGCCACTTACAAAGAGTACATTTGTCAAAAGAAGGTGAAGCATTTCATTGCTGCTAATACAGTAAGAAAGTCACCAGGCTCAGTGCCAAGTTACAAGGAGCGATTATAAGGTGCCAAGACGTACAACACAACACCGTCCTTAGAACTCAGGGGTAAATTCTACTGTGCACTAAGACCACAAAACCTCCATCTGTTGGTCTTGTGGCCATTTTGTGGCATTAAGTAGTTGATCTTGTTGGTTTTGTAGTTCTGTCATCTCTCACAGCTAAAATACTCATTACTTTTCGTTTTTCCGTCGTGGCTTCTGTATCCTAAGGTCCTTTTTCTTGGCAGATACTCGGTGCAATTTCATTCTAACGAATCATTTTCACAATAGGTTAGTTAATTGGGTTGTTGTTGTTGTTTTTTTTTACAAATGGGGAGAAGCCCTTGAGGTCCAGTTTGTTACTGTGGCCCTTTTTGAAGATGAGTGAAAGCGGTGAATCTTAAATGGGTTTAGAAAGTTACTAACTAACAAAAAAACAAAACACCTTTAAGAGAAGTAAGCAGTTTTTCAAAGTTATTTCTGTTCAGGTATAATACATTGTGTGATGCAGCAGTCCTGTGTGCATGAGGGTTTGAGGGGTGTGGGGTTTCACTAATGCCTGGACGTAGGTAGGGGCAGTTGCATTAACGGATTTGTAGGCCAGTACCATTGTCTTGAATTTGATGCGAGCCACTACAGGGAGCCAGTGGAGGTCATGGAAGAGGGGGGGTCATGGGAGAATTGGAGATTTTGGGTCGGTTGAACACGAGGCGTGCTGCAGCGTTCTGGATCCGCTGCAAAGGTTTTATAGCAGTAGTCGAGGCGGGAGATGACAAGTGCTTGGGTCAGGAGCTGTGTCGCTTCTCTCGTGAGGAATGGCCGGATCCTGCGGATGTTGGAGAGAGCAACTCTACAGGATTGGGTCACTGCAGTGATGTTTGCAGTGAAGGACAGTTGGTTGGAGTATTACGCCCAGGTTCCTTGTGGTTGGTGAGGCACATACTGTGATGCCCTCGACCAGTAGGTCCCTGTGAGGGCATAACAGTGAAAGGAAAAACCGTGATGTGATTGTGATGTGATGTGATTACAGGGCCTAGAGATCTGGTAAATATTGAGAACAGAAGCGGTCCTAGTTCTGAGCCTTGAGGGACACCAGTGTTTAGTGAGCGGGGTTTGGACAGGGAGCCATTCCATGCGACCTGATGAGTGCGATCCATAAGGTAGGACGTGAACCAAGCTAGCGCAGTGTCAGTAATGCCGAGATCAGCGAGAGTGGTGAGGAGGATCTGGTGGTTCACGGTGTCAAACGCCACAGACGGGTCGAGGAGAACAAGTACCGATGAGAGGGAAGAGGCTTTGGCGGCATGAAGGGACTCAGTCACCGTCAGGAGGGCCGGGGGGGGGACATAAACAAAACTTTTTAAAAGTGTGTGTTTTTGCGGGAATTATTTCAAGCTGGCTGTCTGCAACAGAAACAGCCGAACCAAGCAGGAAGTAGTTTTACCGCCACCACAGACGTGCATTCACTGCTTCAACCCATTGCTGTGATTCGTCAAGTCCCCTCCATATTTGAGAGGCAAAGACTGGCCTGTTAACAAGTGAACAAGTAAACAAGTAAACGGGGGCACTGGAGTCTGGATAAAAAGCACCATAACGCTTGTATTTCTCTACCAATTACAATAAATTGTGGCCCATATTAGTCCCTGAGATCCAAAATTATCCAAAAATCTAGGTTTCAAAATCCTTACATTTTCCTTTAATTAGACACTATATTACATGATTGTACTACAATACAAAAATGTTGTGATTTTATGCCATACACTATGTTTTGTTTGGATTGTGTTCTCACTCGTGTTCCTCTGTGGTGCTGGCTTCATGTGTTTGTGCACCAGCTCCTGTTGGCCTGCTGGATGTATGGAGTGACTGCAAAATATCACCTCAAAGCTCTGAGTGCTCACTCATGTGGAAGGTATGTGAACCGCTTCCAGCTGAAACATTTTCTTCAGCTTGAAACATTAAGTGGGCGAACAGCATTCACATCTCGTGCGGTCCAGTGTAGCTCAATTAGCAGCGTGGCTGTGAAACCCAACTCATGGCCATCGTGTGTGAACTGAACAAGCTGACGGGAACCAAAAATGATGTCATCATGGCCCTTGCTGCACAGTGTCCATACGCTGACACGTTATCCCGGGTCACTGACCTCAGCTTCGCCAGCAGAGTGCACCCAATGTTACACCGCAACAGCCGCTGTGTAAATGTCCTGCATGGACTGCCCAGAATGCTAATACTCAAGGCATTGCATTTAGACATTTAGCAGACACTTTCATCATCACCAGCTGGACGGTGGACAATTGGGAGTTTGAATCCAGAAGCTTTCGGCTGGAAGTCCCAACACCCTAACCACAAGACTAACCCATCCCTCCCACTTCCCTCATAGTAATTTACTTTCCTCGCACAGATGCCTCCAAGGTCGCAAGCTAGAGGTGAAATCCTCGGTTATGTGGCAACGTTGTCTCATGGTGATGGCACGGTAACCGTGGTGAACGCATCCACGGTTGCCATGCCAACGGACCAGTTGACCTGTGACAAGAAGCTGTGCCACCTGAAGGCCCATCTTACAGATGTCACAGCAGTGAATGTATCAGCCTACACTGCATATGGTGCTACAACGCCTGCTCGTCTACATATACCTCTGTCAGGTAATGGTCACATTTTCATCAACATAAATGGCCGCTGGCCACATTGTGATAATGATAGGCCTGTACAATTACACTCCTATACATCATTGGTCACAATTGCATCATCATATGTTCATTGCCACTGATTTCTAACACAAGATGTTTGATTGGGATGTTTCATCTAGTGTATTATGATATCCATGTATTACAAGCAGCCCTATACTACCTAGTCGTGGTGTCTATTATAGTAAATTAGTCATTCTAAATTGATTACACTTGCATGTCTGTCCTTTTGAAAGCAAAGCTTGAAGCTTCTACTTAAAAAAAAAGAAGAAAATGTCCTCAATTGACCTAAATTGAAATTCACTCTAGCACTCTTTCTCAAGCACAAGAAAAGAAAACGGAAGTTCTTCAGCTCAAAATGAACTTAGAAGGACTTACACTGTCTTGGAAACCCCCACCTAAGCCACACATCAACAGCCAATTGGAATATGTGGTTCAATATAAGCAGGCGGGGGCTCCTCCAGCTAAAGGCTTTGATTGGATCAGACTGGATGGAAGCCAGTCTTCTGCCAACATAACAGGTCTGCATGATATTGTAAATTTCATTTTGAGTAAAAATGTGGAGTATTTTTGTCACCCTGTGACCGTCCGGGCTTTGCGTCTGTCTCCATCTACAGGCCAGTTTGAGAAATACATCGCCTACCAAGTGGCATTGTTCTCAGTATCCCCCAGCGGTTCTAGTGATCACATTTCATCCGCAGTTGGATATGCCCACCAAGGAAGTACGAAGCCATAGGCCTTTCTGATGTTTCAATTGACTTATTGAAGCACTAAACTAACCCGACTCCGCTCCTCATCTATTCCCAGTCCCTCCCAAAGTGCCCTCGATTGAATTGGTCTCCGTCAACGCCACAAGTGCAACACTGACTTGGGAGCCGATCCCCCTTGCTCAGAGGAGAGGGGTGATTGTATGTTATCAAATAGGCGTGGGCAGCCAAAGAGGTACACCAGCAACACGATCCTTCAGACCCCTTTTTTTGTGACACAAAATGACTGGATGTTGTTCAATGCACGGTGAATTTCACGCCATCGTTCTCCTCCAGACCAGTTTCATTTAGGGAGATAAGAACTCAGGACACAGAATGAGTGTGTCAGCACTTACTCTGTTGTGGCTGCTTGTGACCTTAGTGATGTTCTCTCTCTCTCTCGCTGGCTCGCTCTCGCTCTCGCTCTCTTGCTCTCTCAGTGTACAATTTGAGTGAACCACAAGACAGGATCTTTCTGCTGAAGCCCCTCGACCCTGGTCAAAAGTACAACGTTTGGATCAGGGCCGTGACTGAGGCCGGGCCAGGACCAAACTCCACCCTGACATTCAAAACAGAGGGCCTTGGTGGCTCTGGTAGGGTACCAGCTACTGACAAGTCCTATGACAGATGATGACGTTATTACGAGTTATGAAGTGATGCCTAAAACACACACTATAAAAAACAACCTATAGAATTTACCCAATTTATCTAAGGTAACAATTTGCATGCACTTTGGTTGGGTAAATTTAAACCCAATATTTTGAGTAAAGACTACCTACATTCAACAGCTATGAAATACTAAAATACATTGGGTAAAGTTTACCTAAGATTTTTCAATACAAATTACTCAAAATAATTGAGTAATATTAACTTAGGATTGTTTGTCATTATTGATCTACTTAATAATTATTAGAAATAATTATCTAATATGACTGATTAACTATTACCTATTCAGGGAAGGTTAAATTTACTTGAAGTTATATTCAGATACCGCAGACAGTATTGATGAAGTCAACTTGTTTAGTAAACCAAATGATCAAAAGTCAGCATATGCAATATGCATATTGTTCAGGACTTTGTTGTCCTTGATCACAATGGACATGTGATTCTCCTCTTATGGGTAACAATCACCTTCATGGTGTGGTGCATGTATCCTTCATACTGGTCCTCCATGTTAAAAACAAAGGACCAAAAATAATTTGCCTTTTTTGTGTATTAACAATATGCTATTCCAATACATTTCAGTTCTTGGTCAAATGTAGTACATTGTTATTTTAAACTAATTTCACAAATGGTGCATCCCCATTTCCCATAATGCAACAGAGATGAGTGGTGAGAAGGGTATATTTTGGGTATATTTTATGATAGTTTTTTAGGTCGAAGTTGTTACTGTTAAAAAATAGGTAGAATTTAGCCAATATTACATAGTTCACTAAATGATTAATATACGCAAGTAGATTTTAACCAATTTTCAGGGATTGTATTAACCACCCTCTAAAAACATTTTTTACAGTGCATTATTCTGATAATGTGTGTTTGGATGCAATGTGCACTTGCTTTGTTTAAATGAAAATATGTATTTCATGTTGTTGCAGACATTTCATTCATCCACTGTAAGTTGCATTTGTTCAGCTGTATTTCAATCAGAATGTACAATCAGTACAATTATTTCTAAACAATAAATGTATTATTTATTCATTTATTCATTCATTTGTTTCATTTCCTGCACAGATTTAACAATTTTGTTACTCCTGGTTGTGGTGATTCCATTGATTTCTTTCCCCTTCATGAGGAAATATTCCGGGTGAGGCACTTATCCTGGCTTCCATTGTTATGGATGATCAGACATTATACTGTTTTGTCACATCTGGTAAAAATCAGTTTTGAGGATAGTGTGCTGTATTATGCACACCAATTCTTTTTTTGTCTTTGTTTAGGGTAATTAAGGAATGCATTGCTATAAAGAAAGTGCCTGACCCAAGCACCAGCCATTTATTTGAAAAGCTGGACAACCAGGTGAGATATCCAATTTTTGGCAAAAAAATATTTTTGCAGCTGCAACTTTGCAGCCAATATAATAACATCAACATGGGTAACTTTGTTATCCATTGTGATTCAGGAGTGTGTTCTCCTCAACAATAGTGTGATGATGAATGGTCTGTCAATGAATGGTTTTTGTAGATCAACAGCTCCATGTTCCACAATTACACCCCCGTGGAAGAGCCGGACCCTGTGCTGTGTCACCTAGAGATTGTGAAACCATCAGCACCACCGGGGTCCATGCAGGGTGTGATGGACCAGGGGGTGTGGGCTGGCTCAGGGAACACAGCTGCTAGAGAGGAGTGCTACAGCAAAATGACAGACTCGGATGAAGAGATGGACATTGTGCCCTCGGATTATGAGAAGCACTTCATTCCCACCGCTATGGATATTATGTGTCATTGATGTGACCGATTGATTGTACGTTTTTTTCACTGTTGTATTAAGCATTTTTTCATTAAATGTTTTATTGTTTCCACATGTCTGAACGTTTTAAGTTTTCCTTGACAAAACAAGCTCTTTGAAAAACGGTCTTGAGTGTTGTCAAATTGCCCTCAGACTACTACAGTAGGACTATTGTAGTAAACATGCATTATAGGTATTAAAGTAGGCCTACTTGATGTAACTTCCAGTTTAGCCAAGTGCACCTTCATCAATTTTCTAAAACAAATTTGGTATATAAAGCATATTGGTAAAACTATGAAATAGATTTACGACCTACCTTGTAACGTGATGAAGTGAAGTAAAAATGCAAATACAAAGACCTAACAAGCAATGCCAAACAGTACATAATGTTGCCTTATTCGCAGTAAGTATTTATTTCCACAAACTTTCCTGAGTCGATTATGGGGATGCTACATATCAGGAATATGCTTCATAACGCAAAAATGTATGAATTTTGTGTTAAATAATGCACATTACAGTTACCATATATACTGCAATACTAATATGACTGTATTATACACGAATGTGCAATACAACCACTGCCCCTCGACGGAAGCCGAGTAAGACCCGTTTCCTCCTGTGCATTTTTTCAAACAGTTGCGAGGATCCGCGCAGCAGCAACACGAGCCAGAGCAGCGGCCCCGTGGTGAAAGAGCAACTGACAAGCCGATATTGTACGTAAAGTATTCTTCCCTTGTTCCAAACGTGAAGTACTACTATGAAGTCGTGGATGAATGAAAGGTGATTTTGTCTATTTGCGAATGTGCCCTACTGGAGGGATTGATTGAGTTTTTTAGAGACTAAAATGAGCCAAAAGTTGCTACCTAGCACTAGCATAGTGTAAGCCGCGGCTAGCTCGATAGCTTAGCTGCTAGGAAAACGTGTTGTTGCAAGTTCGTGTCTCCCAAACGCCAGTGAAGTCAAAATTCTATTAGAAACCGTGTTATTCGTGTACATTCGTCGATTATAGTTCGCGATAAAAGTGTTTTAGTCGTTTTTTATTGTTCGCGACTGTATTGAGATAACACGTTTTAGCACCTGAGCCGGTGACCAGCCTGTCCGACAGGCCCGGCAAGGACACGTTGAGTTGGGTTCAACAGTAACAGATTCCTCCTCATTACTCGACATGGCTGCGATCAGAAGGGGTGCCATTAATACAACCCAGATCAATCGGTAAGCATTTAGTCGGTATTCGTTTAATCGGCACATAGCCAGTGGTGCCTCGGCATGGGCGTCAAGCCAGGGAACGCACAATACTTCCCCGTTCCCCCCCCCCCCCCCCCCCAAACCC
>OMKQ01100056.1:0-35274 GCA_900302335.1 Phycis phycis
CACACGCTTTTTTAGTTGTCCATCCCTCATTATATACTCCCCCAACATATACTTTTCTCTGTCGTTGATAGCCTATGAAAGCCCAATGCAATTGCTGTAGGCCTGTTAGAATGTGCAGTAGGCACATTCTACATGATTTAAGAGCCATCATCTGAGTATAATTAATTAAATATCATCTGATATAGGTCACCCATCAGGTATTAGTGAGTGAAATGTACAAGTATCTCTTCCTACTTGCAGCTATGCACAAGGAGACAATTTAGCATTTAGATCACTGCAGCCAGAATTCTGACCATTGATATTTTTCCTTGCTTTTTCATGTCATTCAGTCATTGCACAACTGAGCTAAGATACGGACCATTAAGGAGGAATTAAAAAAAAAAAAGATATTTTAAATTCTCTTGATTTCAAAAATGTGTACGAGTTCGAGTGTAACATCGATGATGATGACCAAAACATACTATAATGTGTTCAATGCACTGAACACATTCAACACAGTAAAGTAATACGTCAAGTAAAGAATACACTACTAAACTATTGTGCTGTGCCATCCTGACACTGTACTCACTGGTGATGACCCCTGCCAGAGCCAAGACAAACTGATACCCATTGGAGTTCAGTTCCTGTGATTCGGGTTTTGGGTCCTCGCCCACAGACTTGACAAAGCTCTCGAGGGTCTGGGCAGCCATGCTCAGGAAGGAGTGCAGTTTCCCCTGAAAAAATATGGAAAATGTACTCAAGTCAAGCCCAAGTGTACCAATTTGAACTGTGTCATATTGTATGCAATGTACTACCCTGCTGGACGGTAATACAATACAATCATCACAAAAGGGATGGATTGAGCAACTCTCTTGCAAAATAAAAAGGGCATTTAGCAGACGCTTTTGTCCAAAGCGACTTACAGTCAGTACATTTGTGGGGTTCCACATGTGGACAGTTGGAGGTGGGGATCGAACCGCCAACCCTCCAGTTAGTGGACGACCCGCTCTACCCACTGAGCTATGCTGCCCTGATCTAAAATTGAATGTTTTTTTATTCTTATTTTCTTTATCGACTATATCGGCTGAAATTAAAATATTTTGAGTATGTCGTTTTGGCGTGGTCAAAGCATCATCCAGCCAATGTTGCATTTGTGGCGCATGACTTCAAACCATTAAAGTGCAGAGTTGTCCCGCTATTGACAAAAAAAAGAATGCACACACTTGGAACCTTATCGACCAATCGGGAACAAGCATTTAACAATGCTGTGGTGTAAAACGAATGACCGATGGCTCACGTCAGCCAGCATGTCCCGAACAGCCTCCACTCTTTTGGAGGTGCTCCAGAGGATGGTACAGGAGGCTGCCCCAAGGACCGTGCAGAACTCCGCCTGCTGCTGCATCTGTTCCCGGCATGCCCACAGCTCCTCTTTCAGCACCAGCATTTCCTTGATTCAAAATAATTCAACTACAAGTGAGGAAGACGGAAAAAACCACAACATATGCCCAGAAGGATGTATCCACTACACGTGTGAGTGAGTGAGAGCTATACATACCATATATCTTGTCAGGCAAACATCACAAAGTACGATAATATACATCTCCAGGTCAGCTAATAGACTCAGTCTTGGGAAGACAGAGGAAGGTGTGTGGTCTGAGCCCCCCTCCCCCAAAATCATTGACCTACTAGCCCAAACTACCACTTGCATGTACACCAATATTCTATTAGACATAAAATCCATACATGTGTGTTCTACACAATTAAAAGTAGAAGTAGTACTTCAGGCAAGTAGGACCTTTTGGTTTACCTCTCGTTCTCTCTGTCGTTCGGTCTCAGCGGCATCCAGTCTTGAACCGAGGTGAAGACATTCCTGCCTCAGGCGCTCATGTTCCTGACTGATGTGTTCATTCACTACGAACGCAAAGCAGTGATTGATCCACCTAAAATGCAATGGTTTTATGCATTCAGCAGGGGACATTACCTTTCTCTGAAGTGCTATTTTTGTGGAGCGTTTCAAGGTCATTCACAACACTAGGCAAGAATTCTCTGAGTTGCATGACCTCAGTGGTTAACTTCTCCAAATCTCCTTTCCCAACTTTGACAAAGCATTCCTGTAAGAGAATCAATAAAAAACAGCAATATGTATGGACTATAGTTTTGTCTTTTACCTCATCAATAGCAGTAAAGTACAACTGCAAATGTTCAGAAAGAAAATATATTTTTAAGAAAATGTATCTGGTGCCATCAATAATTGGGTGTCTGACAACACATAAGGGTCTGTTCCTGCGTGCAATCATCGATGCGGTATAACATTTACAGATTTTATATGACAATTCGAACTTAACAGGTGGATAATTAAAATACATGCAGTAAGACAAAAATATTTACATAATTAACGCATAGAAAGCATCCCTTTGTGTGTATGTGCCAGCCTCAAACTTCATTCACAATAATGATCAGGTAGCCATCAGTTAGCGAGCTAACAGTTGTGTTTCTTTGCCTCTACAAAAATATACAGAGGCAATTAAATCATCATACCTTATCGAAAGGTTTGTCCATCGCGGGTGATTGTGCCCTCTTTAACACCCAAGGTATGACCAACAAATACCTGGAAAGAAATTAGTAAACTGAGGTGCTAGGTGCCTCTCTACCTGCCCGTCTTCGTCCCTCGTGGCCAACAGGCAATTTGTAGCATTGAACAAATACGGAGAGTTTAAAGGGTCACGTGTAGTCCTGATTAATCTACAATGAGAGAGAGAGAGAGAGAGAGAGAGAGAGAGAGAGATGATGTCTGAATGTTTGTATTTGTGGCTCTGCGTTCAAGTTATATAAATATAATAATAAGTAGGACTGACAGTCAAAAGGGTTTTCATCGCAGCGCCGACCACCGCGACATGTTCAGCATTTAAAAGAAGGGATCTACAAGTACCAATCAGGGCGGCGGGGCTGTAACTTTCGTACCAGATTTTGGATTTTGGATTTGGAGACCTGCTTAGTGGAAATATTAATATATTGGCCTTTTTTTTTTTTTTTTTTTACTTTTTACCAGGCAACCGCTGAGATATGGGCGTCACAAACCAGGTGTAACAACAACAACAACAATAATAATAATAATTCTTCTTCTTCTTCTTCTTCTTCTTCTTCTTCTTCTTCTTCTTCTTCTTCTTCTTCTTCTTCTTCTTCTCGTACAGAAACAAACGTACTCACTAAATGAATACCTGATAATGAACTCCTATGGGAACATGAATGGGATATTTACTTCCTGAACCATAAATCCCGCCCACTTCGCCAAAACTCCACTCCGGGATTTGCCACTTGCTCAAGTTGGCGTGGCGGAACCACGCATTTCTTCCTTTCTTTTGTTTGCAAAAGGATTGTGTTTGTAATATGCAACCTCAAAATCCACTTAACATCTATCTCGGCCTTTTGAATTACTTGTTGTAAAAGGACATCAGACGATTATGATATCCGAAATGGAAATTGAATTTCCGACAGACGAGGTACTACATTCTGGTTTTCCCCTCCACCGAGCGTGCAGAGATGGAGACATAAGTGCTTTGTACTCGCTGTTACACTGCACTGTAAACCACTCGGACCTTATCGCAGAGGATACGTGCTATGGATGGACACCCATTCATTGGGCTGCTCGTTTTGGAAAGGTATGGAAGCACAGAAGTCAACAACGAAAATGTGGGACAGATGGGCGGGAGTCAGCTTGATCTTCAGTTCCTAACCCTCTTTGGGGATTATAAGCTCCAACATGCATGACTGACATACATGACTGGCCTCAATGTGTTAGACTGCTCGGACAAGGGCTGGAAATTACTTTAACATTTTGGGCGAATCTAGTGTAAGTATCGCTCGTCCGCCAGGCAAGAGTGAAACTTTTAAAGTATAATTTAATTATCTGTGATGCAGAATTACGACGTGACTGACGCGAATTTGGATCTCTCCGCTTGCATATACACGGACAAACGTGTATATGCAAGCCAGGTAGATACCCTACAACGAGACGCGGAAGGGGGATTGCGATGCAAGCAAGCATCGCTCTCTCACACCAACCTCGCGTATCGCTAATAAAATGAATGAAAGTTAATCATTTGTTTGCAGCGGTAAAGTCATGGATTTAAACACTTGGTAACTCTGTTGATTGGTCGTCACAAGCCAGCCCCGCCTTCTGCTGGTGATCCCAAACAAGCCCCGCTCACTGATCACAGCAGTGCTGTTGCCAGTTCGTTTTTACATCCAAGGCTAATGTAGTGTAGGCTATATCCAAAAGTGTTTTTTCATACTACAGTTTAGAAAATAGTTATTATAGTATTCAAGTGAACATATTTTATATTTGATTTTAGAAATTGTAGGCCTACTGTCTTTTAATTCTGTTATTGCCTTACGCAGAGTGGCAGGGTTAGGTTGTCTCTTTTATCTTTTATCTTTTATACAGTATAATATGAACATCATATACAATAGGTTGATCACATTCGGCTACTCACGGATTCACGTAACATGAATACTAAGGTTGAGAAACACAGAACAATTTTGTTTATAAACTACTAGCCTCTACACGACTGGTATTTGACGTGACCAAACTCCTTCAGATCCACCCCTCGTTTTAACCCTGACCTAACGAGCCAGCGGTGCTGTATTAAGAGCAATGCTTTGTTTAAGCCTTTCTAATCAAGTGTCGACGTGATTGTATTCATAAGTAACACTCCAATTGCTACCCTGTCGAGTTAAATATTTCGGTTTCGCGCAAGGGTCATGTTAATGCCCTCTATTTCACATGTGTCCCCAGCTGGAGTGCGTCGTGCACCTTGTGCATGTGGGCTGTGACGTCAACGCTGCCACGACCAGGCTGGCCCAGACTCCCATCCACAGCGCAACCTTTGGGGGCCACCCGGAGTGCGTGCTATGGCTTCTCCGTGCAGGAGCGGATACCAACAGACAGGTAGGTTTACCGTGGCGCGGTGTGGGTGATCAAACTATCTCCTCTGCCTCGTGTTGCTTCCAAAAAACCAAAGTGGCGTTTTAAATTCTGAATGCGGCAGAATCGGTACAAGGAGGTTTTAGAAATGGTATGGGTAAGGGATGTTTTAGTGAAGCCAGGAGAAACTACTACAATGGTCTGATCAGACAGATCGGCATTTTCCATTAATGCTCAATTTACTATGGCAGAATGCACATGAAAATACTCACGTATTTGTATTAGCAAATTGTTTGGTTGAAACCTGTTCTTTCTACGAGTTTAACTAATGGACATTTTTTCCTTAAGTGCGTAATACTGAAAAATAGTCTGAAGTTTGGCTGCATGGCTTTTGGGATCGCCGTATATCAGCTTGCAGTTCATTCATACTCCACAAGCAAAATAACGACGACTGTACAACGCTGAAAGATAATGTCCGATGTAGTGGCAGCAGATACTGATATGCAGACCATGAAGGAAGGAAAATAAAGGCAGGATAACAATCCATTCTTGCTTCATTAAGTGCCACATTGGAACCTATTTAGGAATGGATTATTGTGTGAAATTATTGTAAATGAAATGATATAAAATTATTAATGTGGATTGTGGTTATTACTTTTTGTATTTTGTTTTTAGGTTTGTGTCATTTGTTTCATTGATTATTTACCCAAATATCAAAAATCAAAGATAAAACGTAATTTATTTCATAGATGCATATCAAACGTATTAAATGAACTATAAATAACATGCATTAAAATACTGTTTTACATCATTTCTTTTAGGATTATGTCGGTGAATCTGCCATTCACAAGGCCGCCCGGTCTGGAAGCACAGATTGTGTCCGGACCCTTTTGATACACGGTGCTAAACCAGAGTGAGTGTAAAAATAAGAAGAGGAATTAATTTGAATGGCCCCGTTTACACAATCGGTTGTAGTGCTTCAAATCGTGGGTTGAGAATGCACGTTTCTCAAAAGAAGACCATCAAACTGTCTGTGGCTTTATACCGTTCACGACACTGGCAGAAATAGTCATAGGATGAAACCAAGTGCCTGATTTTGCACAGACTCACTCACTCACTCACTCACTCACAAATTACCCCTATGCATAACCAGGCCTAGAAGATTGTGAGTGCGCTGTACTCTTCATGTTGTAGAATCAAGACATACATCTTTCCTGGGTCCAATTTATACTTAATTTAAAATTTTCCCCAAACGTGTGTATTCTGCTTTTAGCCATGTATAACACTTTGGGATTTCCAAAGGAAAAGTGCTTCATGAATAAAATGAAGTATTGACAATAATTATTATAGAATACAAGCAGGTGTACTTATCAGCATCACTTGCACAAGTGCTGATCACATGGCACCCTAGAAAACTAGAACACCTGGTGTTAATCATTTGGCCAATAGAATGCTTGCTTTGCCAGACCAGTAGCTGACATGAACAGTATTCATTTTTCTAATCGGAAATGGAAGCAGTGTTTGGTTTTAATGAAATCAAAGTGTCATTGAAGCCGCCATGAGTAAGAGTATTCTCACTTTTAAATAACCATATGATTGAGAATGGGATTGAAGTCAACAAGATGCTGTGTCCATAGCAGCATACGCACCAAATGCATTGGTTTCAAGCTAATCATAAGATGTCATTGTCATAAATAGCTCAATTTCAAAGACAGTGTGCTGGAGTACAGATTATAAGTTACAAAGAACACATCGCTGTGCAAATACTAGTGTAATAGTATCTTTGCTTGCAATAATGTCAGACTAATTGAGAAGAGTTCCCTGGCCTCTTCAGTGCTCCACTCATCACCGTCCTCTGCTTGTCGTACAGCTTGAGGAACATGACTGGGCTGACGGCGGCAGACCTGGCCCAGTCCCAGGGTTTCTGGGAGTGCTTCCAGCTCCTCTCCAATGCCCAAAATCATCTTGTACAGCTCAGCCACTCTCTCACCGTTAGCCCCCTGACCGGCGACAGTGTGCCCCGAGCAGGAAACAGGAAGAGGCTTATAGATGAATTGGAGAACATGTGCACTAAGAAAGCCAGAACTGACAGTAAGTATGTTCCAGCAGGTGCATCTGTATGATATACATTGCACATTAGGTAATGATCTCTAGTTTTAATCACGTGATTAACTAAATGATTCACCTCATGAGAGATCCCTACTTGTTTAGTATTCAAATAGCACTCTACTTGTTCATTTTTCTGTCTTCAATTTTTGAATGGCATTAGATGACGCAATGTCTATTCAATGGCTTTCGTAAGCCTGCAAACCCATATCGTCTCAGTGGCCACAATGATGTCTCCAGACCACCATGTGACCACCATGTGACCACCATGTGTGCCACTTAAAAAAACTACAGGCGAACAGTCCACCGAGGAGGAGGAGAACCAGTCGTCCTTCACGCCGGCCAACCGGAAGTCTCCCGAGGAGACCACGCAACGCCACGCTGCCGACATGTGCGGCTCACTGCACCGCGCTGGGAGCCCTGCCGTCTGCGTTTCACAATCACAGATGTCTTCTGACCTCGGGGACCTCCTGCATTATGGGCATTACCATGGATTTGGAGATACGGCGGAGGACATCGCCGCCATTGGGGCTCAACAGCAGCCTCTGGTTTAGGCCGCCACTGGTCAACACGTCCACTAGTTTGCGTTAGTTGTATTCGTTTGCACTTTTGAAGGGGCATCGTTTTCAACGGCCGAATTTAAGAGGCTTGGTAAAGTACTTGAGCTTTCTCCTACAAAGTAGTGTCGTTTTCAAAGCCTATCTGCCTTAAACCAAACCACCATAAAGACTCCAGAGCCAACTGAAACAAAATCGTGCGGCTGTCGGGCCTCCATCTACCAAAGAAAACGTTTTGTTTCTTGTTTTCAATTTAATTTTAAATTATTTGCAATTATACTTGGAACTGCTTGAATGACATAATCTTTGTGATAAGAATGGATAGGCTTTTTTTTTATGAACTTTGTCATGTGGGAATAATTAAATGTTCATGGTTTGTTGGTTTTTGTCCTTTTACCTTGTTTTTATTGTACAAGGCGTAAATGTTTTAAATCCAGTATAGAAGTCAAACATTTAGAATTGTGTAGTTGTTTGGCTCGTGGGGACGTCATCGGATGCTGTTAGTATATTGGTTAGTGGTACAGTTGACTAAGTCACAAATCACTTTGTGCCACGCCTCCAAAATGGCGACAGTGAGATCAACACACAGAAGCATGTAATGCTCTATTGAAACATTTCGTTCTTCACATATGTAGCCGCATCTTAAGACTGAGTTCCAGGGTTTATGTTTTCACATTCATTGTAACAAATATATATTTTCCTTACACCCAGAGGACCTTATTGAGGCCAGGGATGTGGTATTGAAGTAAATAAAAGATGTTTCAAGTTTCAAGTTTCAAGTTTATTGTCACATGCTAGATAACAATGTACATCATTACCAGCAGTGAAATTCTTGTTACTCGGGTGGGTCAGCTTTGCTATGAAATATAAATGCAAGTGAAAAAAAAGACAATATAAACTGAAAATAAGAATAAAAATAGACTATGTAAACAACAATAAATAAATATATAAATGGCAGAGTAGTCGGATGCTTTCTAAATGAAATGAAATGAAGTAAGGTGCAGAGACATAGCTAGATTTAAAAATGTTACTATAAGGTGGTGTGTGTGTGTGTGTTTGGTGTGTGTGCAGAGCTGTATTAGCAGTTCAGTAGCCTGATGGCTTGTGGTACGAAGCTGGTTCTGGTCCGGTGTGTATTTGTGTATGTATATATATGAGTCTTCATGCTTTTGCACATCTGTGGCAAATTACAATTGCCGCAGATGTGCACCAGTACCACTTTACCACTTTACTGTGAGTTATAGAGTAGGGTATATAATTAATGGCCCTGAAGGGAAATTTGGTTTACAGTCAGGCAGAAACAATGCAACAAAAAATGTCAGAAACTGATTGATATATGTGTATTGTTACAAACTGTAATGTAGAACAGGAAGTAATTCTGGACCACCCCAGTCCAGTAGGCGGCGATATTCAACGTAAAATCCAACCATACCCCGACTAAAAGACCAGCAAAAAAGAAAAGAGGAAATTGTACTGTTGTCAAGTTGATTGGTTGGTTAGGAGTAACCCGAGGAAGTCAACCAGTTCTCATCTGTCACCCTTAAATGTTGCACTTCCATACAAACCATGTGGCTTAAAGGGTTGTGGGTCCATCGTGTGTCGATCAGATGCCTGTCGGTCCTGTCCAGGTCATGTTCACCATGCACTCATGCAGGGACGACATGGATTCAGCCCGACGGGTTTGACACTGGTGTGAAGACCTACAACAGCCTGACCAAACAGAAAGAGCCACTCATACTGACGCGAGAAAAAATAGCTACCTGGTAGGCTATTACATTGATACGGATACTTATATGTTATGTATTATATATGATAATACAATACGATATTATATCGTTTGAAGTAAGCCTTTTTCTTTAGGTACAGCTGTGGACCCACAGTGTATGACCATGCGCACCTCGGCCATGCATGGTAACTCATTGCATGTCAACACCGTGACATTTTCCCTACATCCTCTCAATACTTCATATCTAAAAGCGTTTTGCATTTGTCTCGTTGCAGTTCTTACGTCCGATTTGACATATTGCAGAGGATTTTGTCCAAGATGTTTGGGATCAGTGTCGTTCACGCCATAGTCATCACTGATATTGATGACAAAATTATCAAGAGAAGTCAAGAGGTAAGATCTAGATCTACCCATGTACACATAATAAAAGTGCTTTGTGTTTATGCGTCTGATAAAACCATTACTTTGTAGGAAAACATATCACCAACGATCCTAGCCAGAATATATGAAGAGGAATTCAAAAAGGACATGCTATCATTAAAGGTGTGTGAATACACTATTCCACTATATTCAAAATTATCACTCAGTCTGTCCCGCTACATCAACATGACACCAAAAATGTAGAATTTAGTAGATTTGCACTGACTGCTATACTTCTCAGCTATACTTATTCCATTCAAAGGTGTCACCCCTTTTTGTAAACTTGCATGAAGAATCACTTCAGTGTTAAGGAATTGTTTTTTCTTATCTATGGATCGGTAACGATAGTTCTGCCCTTTGTTTCCTATAATGTGTCAGAAAAAGGTAATCTAAATATATATATTTAAGCTTAAAGGACATATCGTAACACCTAATGTGTTGCAATACTCATGCATCCATGACATAAAGTCAGAATTCCAGTTGACAAAATGTGTATTTTCTAGTGTCTTCTACTTCTATTTTGTTTTTTTAGGTTCTACCTCCTGCAGTGTACTTGAGGGTAACAGAAAATGTGCCTCAAATTGTTGCTTTTATTGAGCGCATTGTCAGCAATGGACATGCCTACGCCACAAACAACGGTACAAAACTGGAATATTCATAAGCACCAGGCTTTTTCGTTTCAGCATTTCTTTAGCCACGTGAGTTTCGCGTTTCGGATGTACTTTTGTCCCGTTTTTTTATTTCTCGTCGACATGTGCATGTGTGCAGGAGATGTTTATTTTGACATTCGCTCCATTGGTCACCGATACGGCAAGTTCACAGGTGGTGTCACCCTTGAGAGTGAGTCCGGTAAGTGCAACATTTCTTTCAGAAAAATTGCCTTTCATGTAAGCGTAGAATTGATGGTTGCATTCATTTACACGTCACGTCACTTGTACAATGTGTTTTGATAGGGGATCATAAACGTGACGCGCGGGACTTTACCCTTTGGAAGAGCTCTAAGCCACAGGAGCCTTCGTGGGAGTCTCCTTGGGGTGGAGGACGACCTGGCTGGCACATCGAATGCTCGACCATTGCCAGGTGTGACTTCGATTATCAGTTTGAATATTGTTGTTATTTTTATTATTCATACACGTTCCGCTGCACTATATTGAAGGATGGCTTCATAAACACCTATGACTGTTTCAATGTCACCGAATTAGAAGCTTCATTTTGCTGTTGTGTTCAATTGCAATGATAACTAGTGATGGCAAATATTACTTTAACTTCAGCCATCTAGAATAAACCTGGCTGCAATACAATATGTTGGGACAATTCCACGTAAAAGATTGTCAACAGAAAATCTGGGGCATTGGGCACTAATTGACAGAGGGGGCAGTAATCTAGAAGTCCACACCCAAACACACCATTCAATAGCTCATAGTTTCAATCATAAATTGGATTGCGCCCCTGTGTTTCTGAGTGCGTGTATCTGCGCGTGGTGAATGCCGTCTTGTGACTGCTCGCAGTGCTAGTTGTATTTGAGTTTCATGAATGTTTGTATTTCCATTATTCCCAGCATTCCAGTCTGTTACTCTCCCACAGCTGAACACATTTACAGTCACGTTCCATTTCCATTTCCACAGAGGATACACAGGAGTCACTCACACAGTGTGTTCTGTTCTCTTCAGTTCTGTGTTTGGGAGTCAGCTGGACATCCACTCTGGGGGCATCGACCTGGCGTTTCCTCACCATGAGAACGAGATAGCCCAGAGTGAAGCGTACCACCAGTGTAAACAGTGGGGGAACTACTTCCTGCATTCAGGTGGAGCAAATCAAATCCAAATACGCTGTGGTCTTTCCTTCACTGTCAAGGGGACATTTGTTGTGTTGGGGCACACGGAGCAAAGCTAAAGATGGATAAGAAAGCACACAGATGATGTCAAATAAATATCTAAAGATTCTGCCTATCTGTGGTCCATCGTAAGCTTATATTTTAAACCCCTAACAAAATGCTACAATTGTCCATGAGACTTGGCGTGTTAATTTCAACACATGGCTTACTGTTGAATTTGTGTAATTCAAATAATTTGGTTTGTTTTTCAGGGCACTTGCATCTAAAAGGCAGTGCAGAGAAAATGTCAAAATCTTTAAAGAACTACATCACTATAAAGGTAAAATGTTTTTTTTTTTTTTTACATGTTATACTGTGACATACACAATGAAGAATGTAGAAAGCGTACCTCTTTGCATTGCGATCTCACAACTGTTCTCAAATTGCAGTTTGAGGAGACTGCAATTTTTGACTAATAATGTATTCTATTTGTATTTTTTAAGGACTTCCTTCAGTCTTACTCTGCCAATGAATTCCGGATGTTTTGCCTTCTGACTAAATACAGATCAGGTAAAAACATTTCAATCAGTTCTCTATTTACAGATGCAGTGAAGCATAAGGTGACCCTGTCTATATCTCAGCACATGTTTCATGTAATGTCACGATGAGTCAAATTTCAACAAGCTCATTGCTAAAAATGACCGAGACATATCCTTAGACAATGCTGATCAATGGTGATTTCAATAATGTTCTCAATGAAATCCTATAGCTGATATATTCTCAAAAAAGAAATGCTGGCCAGCCCATACCTCACGCTTTATTTACATGAATCTTACCACCAACACCAAATGCCCTCCCACTCACATTTGCACAGCCAGTTAGTTTCGACATAACACTGTTCTTGATACAATTGAAGACCATCCAGATGTAATGGGTGGCACTTGACCTACAGCCTCCTCAAAACAGTTTTGTGACACCATGCCCATGATGGCCTCTTTATTGCCAAGTAGGTTTGCAAATACAAGGAATTCGAATTGGTTGTTGGTGCATGATGGTGAACAACAGACAATAACAATAAACAATCAACACAGTGCAAGATGGTGGGACCTAATTTAATATAAAATCAAGTTCAGGAAACGACACACACGTTTTAAAGTGTTTGAAAGAGTGTAGTTGTGCATGCATGTGCACTTACCTGTCTCGTTTGTTTATCCGGGGTGAAACAAACGGTTAAATCCACAAAGTAACTGTGCGTCAATGTTTTGCCCGGCATTTTACTTAAAATGTGCTCGGCTGGGCCTTCTTCGCTGCTCGATATTTCAAAACACAGACGGTGGTTGAAGCTGCTGCCACAGATCACCTGGGCCATCACAACCGCGGTCATATGCTTTTGGACATTTACAATTTCCCCCGTAAGACGTTTCCCTTTAGCGTGCTCTAAGATAAGGAAGCAGTCGGACGTGGGAGTAGACCATTTTATTTGCTCATTCGTTAATGGAAACAACTCTGAGGTAGCACATGGCAGCGGTTCCATGGCCAAGGTAACCGGTGGTCCCAGCATTTTTGCGTGAGCTGTTCACCATTGAGCAGCGAAGAAGAGCCCAGCCAGACACGTTTGCACCCCAGCACTTCCAGACATATTTTGGAAGTAATTGTGCAAGTAACCTGCTGGAGATGCATGTGGATTACAGGCATATGCTCAAAAACACTTGGATGCACAGTGTGGTGTAGCTCCGGCTCAAAAGCGATGAAGCGCAATGAAACGTGTGTGTGTGTGTGTGTGTGAATTCATCCGTCGGTGTGTCTCCCCCCGCCACAGCGATCGACTTCAGCGATTCCAGCATGGCCGTGGCCAGGAGTTGCTTAAGCACCGTCATCACCTTTGACAACGGAGCACAGGCCTACATGAGGGGACAGCTGCTCTGTCACACGGTGGAAGAGGCCCTCCTATGGGAAAAGTAGGCCCGCCCTTAAACCTGTGTGACGCGACTCTACACCCGTGTGCAAATGAAGTCGGATTGCAGTTGTCTTGACTAAGCTTGCTGATGAAATAATCGCCGCCTCACCCAATCACTCACATTTACATTTAGGGCATTTAGCAGACGCCTTTATCCAAAGCGACTTGCAAAAACTTACATTTGTCAGAAGGAGGTGAAACATTTCATTGCTGCTAATACAGTAAGAAAGTCACCAGAACAAGTTTCAAGCATTTCAATCAGGTGTGAGAAAATCTTAGATCACCCCATTTGAAGAGGCATTGCATAATTCTTTTCTTTCAAGCTTTGGTTGAGGCATAATAATCTCCTTTATGAATTCCGGAATGGATTGAATGATTTCTGATATGTGCATTACTGTCACATTATACAAAGCCATTTGTAAAGTAGATGTTCTGTTTCAAATTTGTTTGCCTGTTATCCAGAGTCCAGACAAATCCTATTTTAGAGATGGGTCTGACCCTTCATGATGATTGCAGGATCGTCCGCGGTGTTGCAGTCTGTCAGAATCGGCTCCTCGGGAGTATACGGCTGTGTGTAGAATATGTGAGGTCACACGACCCTATGAACCGGGAGAGATGCGGCCAGGAGTTGCCGAGGGGCAACGCATTCCGCACTTAAAGTGGTGGACAACAGGATTTAAAAACATTAAATAACCACAACTTACCACAGAGGGATGTATCCTCTACACACCGCTGATACACCAAAAGGTGTATTAGTGTAAATGTCAGCTAACAGGTCTTGGAGAGGATCGGATTGTGGGGCTTTGGGCACCCCTCCCCTCACTGTGATGTGCAGCACGATCCCATGCCATGGCGTCATCCATCCAAGGGTGGAAAGACTCCACCCATTAAACTGGCTTGAAGGAAACTTGAAAACCACTAAGTTACGTGAGATTGTAATGGACTTCATGGAGCATGGTTGTGACTCGCGGTACCTGCATGTTCGGCAGGTTGTGACTCGCGGTACCTGGATGTTCGGCAGGTTGTGACGGCGAGGCGCCACGGCGTCGTGTCTTTCTGAACACAGGCTGGCTGAGACCAAAGCCCGCGTGACGGACGCCATGGCAGACGACTTCGACACGCCCCGTGCGCTCCTCGCCGTCATGGATCTCGTTCACCACGGAAACCGCCAGCTGCAGCCTGTCATGGAGGTAATGCTATTTGAGAGTTGAGGCGCGGGCACTCCTCTCTGCGGGTATCGTGCTAGCAACCGTTATCAGTTGCTAGCACCGATAACGGATTTAAATCTAAAAAAAATGTATTGTATTCAGTCACAACTGCGTTTCCAACACTTTTCTAATGTTGCGTTGATTGGCTTAATGGAGTTGTAGTGTGATACTGGATTTAATACACCTATGTTGTGTTTAATGGGTTCAACCATCCATTCACATTTACATTTAGGGCATTTAGCAGACGCTTTTATCCAAAGCGACTTACAAAGAGTACATTTGTCGTCAGAAGGTTAAACATTTCATTGCTGTCCATCCGTAGTATTTCACTTCATATCTCGTGAGCTTTTCTTTCAAATTTAAATTAAGGCACGTTCATTGTATGAAAAATGTCTGGATTTATTTTTCTAGTAAATTCCATGCCTGGCCTTGGAAACCTTAAAACAACATTAGCCAATACCATTTTTTTATATATTGTTTTTAATGCAGGCTGATGGATCTGCGCGGAGCCCAGCTGCTGTTGGGGCCATGCTCTCCTACATCAGAGATCTCTTTGGCCTCCTTGGTATTGACCTGGTGGACAGACAGGTAAAAAAGTCAAAGTCAAATATTTTATCACACACAAAGTACACAAAGTGCCTTTGTCTGATGACAGACAAGCTCAAACCCGATTGAGCAAAGCGTTTCACTTTATTTCACATCATGTCCAGTTTATCGCGTCTAACTGGCACTGACCTACTTAAAGGGCCCATATTTTAACCACCAGGTGTGAGTGTGATTCGCCATTACAAGCAGTTTTAAAATCCGCCCTGGTTCATAGTGACATCACAAATGGGAGTGTCCAACCAGATGGATGCTGGATAGCTCAGTCTACCAGCCTTCCCTGTGGACTGTACCAACTAGGTAGGCTCATGTAGCCATCATCCATCTCGGTGGACACTCCCACTTGTGATGTCACCAAAGCATAGGGCAGGGCAGATTTGTAAACAGCTTGTAATGTCTAATCACTCTCACACCTGGTGGTAAAACAGGGACCCTTCAACTCTTGCGCCAAGGCCTAAACCATGTATCCTCCTCCCCCTCCGCCGACAGGAGGAGGTTGTCTCCGATTCCTCCGCAACCCTGGAGACTGTGGTGGAGCAGTTGTGCCAATTCCGAAGCCAAGTTCGAAGTTTCGCCCTCGCCCCTCGGGAGACGGCCGGCGCCCAGGGAGGGTCTGCTCCTTCTAAACCCCGAATTTACCCGGACCGGGGTCCCCTTCTTCAGGCATGTGACGCTCTACGGAAGGACCTGGCTCCCATGGGCGTGCTGATAAAGGTGAGCAGTGAAAGAAAGTCTGAGATTAACGTACTTTGGCTCAAGTGTGGTTCACATTGCCTCTTGTGCACAATAATCTAATCTAATCTTAAATAATCTGAGCCGTCTGCCTTTTCCGTTTTAGACTTCTAATGAACATACTCGTTTTTCAGGACAGAGGGGCCACTTCCACCTGGGAGATGACTCGGAGGATGCCGGATGCCTCAGAGAAGGACCAGGACGATTCTCGCTGAGGCCGGCCTCCTGCCCATTTGTGGCCCATGGATCAATTTAAATTCTATGGAGTGGAGAGGACAGTATTTAAAATGTACCTTTTTTTTCAGCTGTGTGACTGCGATGATATAAAGATTATGCCAGTTTTCACTTTGTTGTTGCTTTCAGAAAAGGAAGACATTTGGGAAGCAAGTCAGCTGGGCTGATTAGGTAAACAGATCCCAGCCTGAACCTGTAGAGGGACGTAAGCACAGCATCTATGTAATGTGGTGCGTTTGCTCATCAGTGAGAGGATGAAGTTATTTTGAGAAAAAGACTCACTAATCGCTGACTGTGATTGTGACATTTCTTAACAAATTACACTCAAATGTTAGATTTTAAATCTTACCCGCTGCACCTTTAAGTACTTTTGAAAAGACAGTTTATATTACACAGGAGGATTTTTCATTTAAAGGCATCATACCGAGAAGTGGGGGTTAGATCAACGTTGGCTGTCCTCATTGAAGCCAAAACGTTGTATATGCTTGTTTTTGAGATGGTGGTCAAGTTGAACTTCTCCCCATGAAGGTGGAAATACACATTAAACATTGACCTGTCGATCATCTGAGTCATTTAAAATCAAGAGAATTGAAACCTAGATACATTTAGGACTTATATCCTTTTTATATGTAAATATATTTAAAATGAACTTTGTCTTCCCACCCACCACGATAACATGCCATATTCTATAAATGCGGAGGAAGCGTGAATCACAATGCGTTAATGTATCACCAGCTGAAACTGGCAGGTGATACACAGGTGAGGGATAAGATTTGCTATTCACTCCCACACATGTTAATAACTTCATATTTCTAATTGTTGCTATTTATCAAGGTGTTGTTCTTTGAGTACCAGCAGCAGAGCCCAAATTGATCTGCAATTGTTTTTTTTGTTTTTTATTGAAGCACCGTTTTGAGGTTATTCATCATTTTCTTGCATCAGATATGGCAGTTTGTTTGTTAAATAAAACCACAGCAGTCATTCACTTTTAAATCACATCAGTGAAATCCAGTAATGGAAGAATTATGGAAGAACAATTGTGAGTTGCGGTGCGCGGGTCTCGGCATATAGCGAGAAAGCGGGTGCGTCTGGTGAGGAGAACACTGTTAGGCATTGTTTCGACTCTTCGGGGAGAGGTTGATCAGCGAGTTGCTGGCCTGAGCCAGCTCCGTGATGGAAACCCTGCCCCTCTGTTTGATGAACTGGGCCACAGAGTTCAGCTCTTCAGGGGTGATGGAGATGAACTTGCCCCTGTCGTCAATCACACCTGGTGATGGGAGATAAATTAGTTTGTGCATGAAATGTGATCACACGTGGGGAACAAGGCGACGTCAGAGCCGTTCCATTTCTACGATGTACAAAACACTTTACAATTCCTGTAATACCTCAACATTTCCGAAATGATGGAGGGAATACCGGGGGAACATACTGTATCCAAATACATTGTAAAGTGGGAATTTAGCAGACACTATTATCCAAAGCGACTTACAATCAGTACATTTGTGGGGTTCGACATGTGGACAGTTGGAGGAGGAGGGGGATCAAGGGAATCGAACCGCCCACCCTACGGTTAGTGGATGACCTGCTCTGTCCACCCGCTCTACCCACTGAGCTACTGCCACCCTGTTTTATATTTTGAGTCAGGTGTGACTCGAGATCCTTGAAAAATCCTAGAAAAGGGATCAATGTTTCTTCCACGACTTGGTACCTGTGATGGAGCCTTCAGCGAGCAAATCCTGTAGTCTTGCGATGGCATCCTGTGTGCGCATTCCAAAGTGTGATGACAGGTCTTCAAGCAGAACAACTTTGGAATCCTGCAAGGAAAGCCTCGCGTTTAGCTACGAAAAAGTGCATGTTGAATGTTCAACCAAACCTCCAAATCTATCACTATGGCTCAATTTAGGCTATGAACTAAATCCAAAAGTTGATTTCCCTACAGAAGTATTTCAAACTAAGCATTGTAATCCCCCCAAAAATGTATTTGACTGGTGACTGGCAGGTGGACGATGAGCCAACATTGTCCAAATATTGTTTTTAGAGTTTTCTGTGTGGAAATGTGTCAGAGTAAATTCTTAATGAGTATTTATCTTCTGTTCCTTCATGTGTGCAGAACCGCCCCCAAATGTAAAGACACTGCCATCAACAGGCCCAATAATGCAAAACAGTCTTTGTGTCCAAGTGGATTCACTCACCTTGATATACTGGATGAACTCTTGCAACAGATTGCGTGACTGAAAATGAAAGCACATAAATCATGCCTTGACACACGATCGCAAATACATTTTCACATTTGCATACGGTTGTAAAGCCCCATTAGTAACCGTTTTAAAAAGTGCAGCATTTGTCAATTCCCTTTTCACAGCCGTAGTGTCATTTATCAGCCTTTACACGCGCCGGCAACATCTGCTTTTTCTCCTCTGTCGAAAACAACACTGAGAAGCAAACCCTTCACGCTTTGGTGAGCGATTCGGCTCAGATCGCCATGGAGACACGCAGTGTTCAATGGCGCTCCAAAAGGTGAACTGAAAGCGGTCGACTGAATCGCCGGCGCAGTACTTTCACACTGTTCAGAGACGGAGAACACATCCTCTTTCGTGGCGATATGAAAGCCTGCCGGGTGTGACGGCGTTGCACGTGCATCTTGAGCCAAAGCCCTACAACGAACGCCGTGGGGCCTTACTTGATCCTCACTGAGCTGCTCCGCTTCCCCTTGGTCCTCCACGACGAAGGACGCCTTCAGCTTGAGGTACTCCTCTTCCTCCCTCTTCTGCTCTTCCTCCCTCAGGCGGTGGTCTTCTTCCTCCTGGTGAACAGGAGCGGGAATAGAGGGATGGATGAGGTGCACGTGGAGTCTTTAAAACATTTGATGATTTGAAAGTAATGTTAGTTCTGTTGTGAATGCGCAATTTCTATTATTCTAAATATTCCAATGTATTACTGACCTGAAGTCATTGACTGAAATAGAGCCTGTAAATGAACATTTCCAACCTGACCATGGCCATTTGGTAAACATATACATCATAATTTCTGTTTACCATGTAGCTACGACCATTAGGGGGTTGTACATCTTCTGAATCTTTTCTGGTCTCAGATGTCCCTTACAGCAGCTTCACGTGTTTTCTGTTGTTGTTCAGCTTTGTAGAATGGGGAAAAAGAGCCAACATTTCACCTGCTTCTGCTCCGACAGCCGTTCCTTCTCCTCCTCCTTGCGTCTCTCCTGCTCTTTGAGTTCCTGCATTCTCTTCCTCTCCTCTCGCTCCTCCAATTCTGCCTGGAGCCACAAAGATAAAAGACAGCAACGTTCTGAAGGATTCAACAATTCAGCAGCACTCACAACAACAGCTAGCTCGCTCATATCCACCGGAGAGATGAGCAAACTAGTTCCAGAGACATTGAGAACCAAAATCCTCTCTGCTTACACATTCAGCAATTTCTACCACTATCTCAAAAAGGGTGTTAGGCTTTCCTTTAATGACCGGATTTCGTCCACCGACAAATGTGGGCCCGCCGTAGGCAGTCTGCTAAAGGCGTACCTCTCTCTGAGCCCGTTTCGCTTGCTTCTCTTCCAGCTTGCGTTGCTTTTTTGCGCCCACTTTCCCGGTGGCTTGGAAGACATGTTGTTGCTCTTCGTCACTCTCGGCCCCAGCAGCTGTGTCTTCGGGATCGTCCTCTGCCAAAAAGAGAGGCGAAAAGGGATCCAATTCAAACCAAACATGACGCAAAGTCCTAAATTCTGCACCGGAACATCTTAAAGACACGCTGTTGCCAAGTTGTCAACAACCACGCGTGTATTCAGTGCCATCTAATAAGAGAGCAGAACTTCTGGTGGGAGATGGCACAGATGCCGGGCCGGACACCGGCTACAAGGGGCAGAGTCATGCGATGTCACGTCCGTTTCATCGCAGAGACATTCTACTGAAGTGAAAGTCGGGAGGAAATTCATGAGGGTGTTTGTCGCTTTCAGAATGGGGAAGTGTATTTCTACAGTGGCCAGTCTACACGTCTTTATTTGAAACCATCACAGACACTTGTTTACAGTTGTTAATTACTTCTGGGCGAGTTTGTTGTCGCCAATTACGACAGGTAACTTGATTGGTCGAAACTAATATGAGGTGAAAGAAAGTGAAATACCCTGTTCCCCCAGACTTCAGCTCGTCTGCCATCAGACTCTGGATATGAATCTAAAGTCTGTTTTGTAAGCGGAAGTGCCATCTAGCACCTGGATAATTTAGACCAAAGTCTACTCTGAAGCTAAAGAATGAAGCATGGGCCAACAGTCTACTCTCCAAAATGTATATAATGTCCTTGCATTGCATTGGTCATGACCACTTTTACGGGGAACATAAATTGAGTTGAATCCCTCATTGTTGCCGACAAACACTATGTATGGTCACATGGTACTCTGACTATTTATCACTTAGTCATTGAGACACTTTCATCCAAGGCCACCATTAATGAACAAATAGGGGGCAAATATGCCTACAGATAAATTGTAGACATTGGAATTTAATACCAAAGAATATCAAACAGTTGGGCGTTAAACACCCAAGTATTTCCAAGTTGAGTCCAATTCGCCACCTCAAAACAATTATTTAATGATTCAACTAATTTGCGGTGTATGGTAACTGGATTATGGGAGCATGTTGGAGTTACACATGTGCTAAACCCAACCACAACATGAAATAAAAACATTTGAAAAGAGCATTTGAGAGAGCTTGGGAATTGACACCAGCAAAATGTGGGCGAATTGAACCATGATGTCATGTTTGACCCAACTTGAGTGTATCGCATGCAATTCAGGCAGCCCTGAGCGCCTACCGTTGTCAGATGCCTCCCTCTGGAATCGTCGCTGTGCAGCCACCCTAGAGTTCAGGTTCCTACGGCGTCTGGGCACGCCGGCCACATGCTCTGGTCGCACTGCGGCCCTCGCACCATCCTGCCCCACTTCTCCATCCACTGCATCGGGTGCATGTACTGTAGACCCACACATTTCAAATGGTTAAACAGGCTCCGGGTAACACAGTTTTAAGTGCCGTTTCATCGGTGGGAAGAAGGGCCTTGGTTGGTGCGGCTGGGTGGCATGAATGACCACTTAAGAACTGTGTTGGCGTGGATTTGTAATAGTTTATTTGAGGTGATCAATCTCTTGCACATAATCAATTACTGTAAGTCGAAGCCTGCATAGGAGACGTATTTAACCCTGTGAGGCCAACAGTCTACTCTCCAAAATGTATATAATGTTCTTTGGCAAGTAGACAAGTTAACACTTGAACACATATATGAGCAACTAGTAACAAAGATAAGTTAGATAAATAATACTTCGTGTTATAGCAGACACAATGAATTGTCACTGAAAGATACAAAGTTTATCAGGCAGGCAGATCTCGTGCAGAACTAGTCCAAAATTGTCTCAAATACGGAATTTGTAAAATTCGTTCTCAAAATTTGCTTCTGAAAGTCAGCATCAATATAATGAGCAGTTATTAATCGCTTATATTGGGAATCAATTAATGTTTAATATGTTCAGTTTTGCCTTTTCCGTATGGTTTTATGTTGCAACCAGCTCTCTACAGAACGAACACAGTATTTCATCTCTACACAGAGCTACGTTTCAACTAACCCTGACTCTCAATCTTGGTCATGTTTATATTTACGGTGTTATTTACAGTGCATGGTCGTCAGACTAAACACGACATCGGCTGAACGTGTAACTATCTTGAGAACACGTATTCACAGTTACTGTTGACAGACAGACAGACAGACAGACAGATAGACAGATAGACAGATAGATAGATAGATACTTTATTCACCCCGAGGGATTTTTTAAATATGATGTTGATGTTGTCACCCGCATTCCAATTGCATGACGCAAGTTACGGAATGTCATGAGCGCGTTACGTAGGCTGTGGTCTTGTGGCCTGTACGCGCGCGGCCAAAGTACACAGACGGCGACTGGTTCCCCTGAACAGAATACGACGCATTTAGCGCAAGACGTCTGCAGCTTGTCCGAATTAACCACAAAGGTGTCCGACGAGCTTCAGCCGTAATTACGAACCACTCGCGCCATGTTACTAAATATGACAAAGACATTCTCACCGTGTTCAAACTTTCTACGCACTTTAGCCGTGATGACAATAAGCACAATAAGAATAGCAGCAGCGATTAAATACAGCGCGATATCCATGTTCGTGTCGCCTTCGTGGACTTATTTGCTGGAAAATACAGGGCACGGACAGGACATGTCCACCAGATGTTAACGTAAAAGGAAAGCCGGGTCTTCTTCTGTCAAAATGCACTGTAGTTTTCACACGTCAACAGGCGCATGACTGCCACCTGCTGCGTTGTCCAGGCATGGCAGTCGGGCGGGGTAAAATTGTAACTATAGTACAGTTGTACACAGGACTTGTAGTGTGCAAAATAATGTGTTTCACCATTTGTTCCAATTCAGAAACATCGGTAGGCTATTCATGTTAAGTGAATCAGAGAGATGCTTCAACTCGCAGGTACAGATGGAAGATCCGACGCGTCCTAACCTCATTAATCCCTGCATGAATGATTTAATGTACGTCATTTATATATTATACCATTATTCCGTGGTAGGATGGAAGACCTCCTGAAGGGAACAACCAGGCGTTCAAAACAACAACTCGGCCCGCTAAAGTAGAACCGTATTAAAACGTGTGACTTTGCCACTGGGTAGGTAGCAAATAATAGGCAAACAATGCCAGTTCTATATATAGATGGTTAAAATAAAGAGTTTTTGACATAGCAAAAGGTTAAATGTCAGATTGAATTTCAAAGAGGTTAATTCAACACGGGTGAATTTCAGACAGGCCTATCAGGCTACAATGTCAAAAAGTTAAATAGGCCCATACATTTACATATAGGCTATATACTTATGGCTTTTAAAATGCATCACGGCGTTGATTTTCTTCCATGCAGTTTCAATATTTCCCAAAATTTTGAAACATTTCTAAAAACTATGAATTCTCCATCCCGTTTCAACGTGTTGCCCGCGCGAAAGAGCTCGATGGTTTTGCGGCTCTGAGCAAAATAATGGCTCTCCCAGTTATCCAAATGTTTGTCTGCAACATAAAGATATTGTCGTCCATTCATATGCGTAATATGATTGTCAATATAACGGCACTGGTTTTGTGTGGTACTTCACGGCGCGGCATTTATTTCCATTGGAAAAGACCGTGGGCGTGCGCCAGATCACTTCGTTGTGTTGACAACTGGAGGTCGAAGTGGGAAGAGGATATAAAAGAGGAGATATACAGAGAGGACAAACCGAGGTAAACATTGCATGCAGCGGTTTCAAGTTCATCGGCAAGGGAAATAGGTTCAGTGGAAGAGAATAATAAATCACATTGTAAGTATATGCGTAAATAGATTATCACCAGAAAATAATTAAATTGGCTAAGCTGCCTCTGGGCGAAATAGTCTACTTGGACATACACATTCTGTATGGGGGAAATTTGAGTTTGGGTGGGCATTAGGTAGAGCGCAAATGATGGAAATGCAATTCGACTGATGGATAAACAGGAAAACTAACTCATCGAATCGATCGCACGCTTCTATTCTAGGACGGCAAATCAGGATGGAAAAGCGCCTTCCCCGCCTGGCCCACATGAGTTACGACGGAGCGCCCCGGAGCTCCGGTGATACCGACTGCACAGTGCTGAAACTGGACGGGCTGGAGGTCGTGGACGAGGAGGAAGAGGTTTCCCTGGCCCAGCAGGAGACCCAGAGTTGTAAGGTTGGGCGCCGTTTCTTTCCTGTACTTAGATCCGCAAAAATAGGCTGCGATCGGTAGACCGGGCTAATGCGTTTGCGATTTGATTCTCCGCCTGCATGGAATAGTGGAGTGTCTTCCCATAGTGGCCCTAATGGCAATCACATGCAATAGTAGATTGATAATGATTATAGAGTACTCTGATCCTGTCCTGCTGTTTAGTTTGTTAGGAGAGCTATGAACCATGATTCAACGGCTCTTACACATGATGGCACTCTGTGCATGTACTGTGGGTACGGTGTGTGTGCATGTGTATGGTTGACAGCCTGTGTATGACCAATATGGATATAATATGTTATTTGGGTTTTACCTGCACATACTGCATGGGTCCAATAAAAGAAATAATTTGGGGTAATAAAGTATATCTTACAGTTGGCTACAATTAAATAACTGTCTGTATAATTGACAATATTATACTATATTATTATATTATATGCTGTTAAATGCTTGTGCTCATACACTCTTTTCAAATGTAGGCTATATCTAATATACTGTATGTCTCAGATTTCATCCAAAGTGATAGTAAATGTAATTTTGAAACGTAAGTAACTAAGGAGCAGGCAGAGGTAAGGCATCTTGCTGAAGGAGGCCTACAGGTAGGTTACAGACATTGGGGATCAAACCCAGCACCAGTCGGCTGGGAGTTGAACACCCGTACTGCTACACCGTCCAGAACTTTGCATTCTCATACGAAGTCATACACACGGCCTTCCTAAAGCTAACCTAACTTGAACCCCTTTTTTGGATGCAGATTCAGGGAGACCGGGAAGGGGCAGTGGGCGGTGCAGAGCCTTCAGCGTCCCGCATGGAATCAGACTTTTTCCAGCTTACCTTCCCAAAGCAGGCGTCCTACAGGTAAGAATGACAGACAGACAAACGGACACGCGCGCATTCGTGAGCTGTGATGTGTGGAATATGGCCTGCCCTGGTGGGCTTCGGAAACGGTTGAGTGGGCCATTTGAAGGCTGACTTGCTAAGTAGCACTTATCCGGTATTTGGTGTCGCGTTTAAAGGTTTATCCTCATGTTTATCCTCATTGTGTTTCATTTTATCATTAAAACATAACTCATTCTGAAATGTATAGAAAACCATTGTGGGTCAATCCCTTACCTGTGTTGAATCACTCAATCAAGATCCACTTTGTGCTTTATAATTATGCAGATGTGACTCCCAATGACCAGAATATCCTCTGTTATACCAAAAATCATGCCAATCATTAATTATTTGCCCTAATATATCATGTAGCTATTCCAGCATGGCAACAGGACCTCACAATGTGTGTCATATGCATCATACACTGCAGCCACAAAGGATCATGGGAAATTGAGTCTTAATAGTTGTTTTAAATCTATGTACATTTACCTTTACCTACCTTTGTACAACTACCTACACATTGAACTGAATCAATACAGCATCATGCTGGATTGATGCAGTGTTATGCGAGTAGTATTATAACCCTGACCCTCACATACATACCATGATAAACCTGGTTTCCCTCAATGTAAAAGGGGACAGGTCTAGATTGACTGAAGCAATACTCCAATCCAATCCAAACACAAGGATGGTGTTCAATGCAAGTTAAAACAATTGTCTACCCTAGAAATGACAAAATATTTTGGGTGATTTAGCAGTTTTGGCAATGAAGCAATTACTAAAATCCTGGCATTCCTTCAGACGTTCTCTACTGTTATGAACCCAACTTCCTGCTAAATGGTACTGCTTATAAATTGCATTGCCTCAATGGACCTATATGTTGATGACCTTTATGCATTAGAGTAGGCTCAATGTAAAAATAGTATATAGCTTTAACTCAAAGGATTAACCCAGATGTACGCAGTTAGTACAATTATTCAGGTCATCCTGTCTTTTTTAAATTTCAGATAATAAAACCTAGAAGGAATATAAAGAGGTAAAATCCTATTAAACTAATACAAGCCAGTGCTGTATTTCATATTCTCTGTATATATTGTTTATATTTACTTTTAATCATTTAGCAAACATTTTTATCCAAAGCGATTTGATTCTTTTAAGATGCAAGCCAAAAGATATGTCTGTCTAATCTATTTGTTTCAGCTGATCACAAGAAGGAGAATAATTCTCAAAAACAATACCTTAAATAAACTTAATGTAAATCAGGGTAAATAATCCTAGAATACACCATCCCTCGACCCCTACACATAATTTGATAGAGAATTTACTCCCTATTTTCCCCAGAGGCACTAATCTCAAGACAATTCAAAGACGATTCATCCTGGATTAGGTGTTAGGGAGTTCCTCCCTCGACCTTTCACCCTACCACTCCAGGCAGCCGCCGGGCTTTCTGGGAAACGTGTCGGTGAGGCGCGGGCCGGCTAACGTTATTGCTGTGCGTGTCTCCCAAGGCCCCGTATGCTAGCAGTGATTAGATGTGGTCGGGGGCAGAGGGACAGGTACAGCCCGGGGCCTGGGTTATGAAGCTCACAGCCCGTCCTTTTCCTGGGTCTAGTAGGTCAGCATTGGTGTGTGTCGAGGAGTATGGCTGGTCAAGGGCTAAGCCTTTACCCTCGCCATGGCGTTACCGTGGAGACGCCTGTTATGGTGTGTTTGGGCGTCAAGGAGGGCGGCAGATATTTCCCAGAGGGTAATAAGTCGCCAGCGATTAAGCCATCTCTACTCGATCCCTTCCAAGTACAAGATGGTTGCCTAACATTTACCTGTGTGGCTTAATGGAGTCACCCCTGTTACTCCAGTAGGACTCGTATATCGTGACGTCACATCAGACTGACTGCCGCCATTTTGGGAGCGTTGGAATTGTAGTTCAGATGTTGGTCGTAATGTTTTTTTCGTCATTGTTTAGTAATTCATCGTGAAAATTATTTACATTACGGGGAGATGTCGTTGCCTTTGAAAAGTAACCTTTTTCAAGTACTCCTGATATGGTATTGCAAACCAAAAAACACTTTGATGGGATGTTGCTGGATGTGGTGGCTCCTCCGTGGTAAAGGTGTTCCACGTCACTGTTTCAGTAAAAAAGGCTGTGGTCAGTTGGTTAGGGACAGGGCTATGTTTAGTCTTGGTGGGGGGTTATAATCCAAGTGGCAGCCATGACCACCAGTTTGTGTAGCCCTGGAAAAGGAGACTAACATGTAGTTTGCCTAACGGCTGCAAATAGGATGCAAAAAGACTGATCACCATTCAATGGGAAAATTATGATTTCGTTCTGATAATAATTAAAATTTTTGGCTGTATCCTTTCCTTAGCATTTACAGAATTAGAACAGCTCTTATCATGGCTGCCACTTACCCCCAGGTCACGTGGGGGTTAGTTTCTTGAGGAGTGCGCTGTGTGTTTATACTGGTACAGTGAATGCCCGTGGCAGATGGAGCCCGGGGGTCATTGCTTGAGGTTAATCCTCATCTCTACACCCTCCTTAAGAGGTTTTTCAGTCAAGATGGACTGGTCATGGTTTGAAGAGGTCAACAATATAGCGCCCGCCCAGGTGGAATGTCACTTTATCATTAACGGAAGGTCTGGACAGAGCCAGGACGGCTCTTGCTCAAGTTGTGAGCCGATGAGATGGGGCAGGCTCGCGTTCTGATCGGCCCTGCATAGGTGTGGACAGCGATCCGGGCGCTATGCGGACAGACTACTGGCCACGTCATTATAACCACGCCCCTATGCCTACACGGAGCCAGGTGTAGACAGGTGTAGGCCACTGGACATACAGGACTCATACTGTTAACTTGAAAAGAAAATGTTCAGCATGCATAAGCTGCTACAGAGATGTGTGATATACGTATATATATATATTTTTTTTAAATACACCACCATCGTGCTGTGCTGCTATACATTTGACTTGAGGTCAGGACATTCCTGGCGGGCGTCAGGCATCATTATTGGTGACCTTGTCGAGCGCATGGGGAAGGAGTCACTCGCCATCTTCTGGAAGAGACTCAAGACTCACTCCACCAAGAATATATATACCTACCCTCATGCTCTTGTATGTTGTACGTCTTGGCACTCTATAATTGCTGTTTGTAACTTGGCACTTGGCACCAGAGATGTTGTGTACTAGCAATGGTTCACCTAGCAATTTAAATGCTTGAAACTTGTTCTGGTGACTTTCTTACTGTATTAGCAGCAATGAAATGTTTCACCTTCTTCTGACAAATGTACTTGTTGTAAGTTGCTTTGGATAAAAGCGTCTGATAAATGCCCTAAATGTAAATGTAAAGTTATCAGAATTTAGCTAAATGTTACGACTGATGTTATGGCAATTCACGATGCATTTTTCTAAAGTTGGATCCAGGGGAGACACCTCAATTCTCTTTTGGGGTCTCTAGGGGAAAAGGTTTAGGATCCCCTAAATCTAGACTTAAGAGCTGCACATAACACGGTTGACCAGGATATGTTGATCGTGTTGAGTAGTGGGTCAGTATCTCTAATAGAGCGCTAGAATCACAGTAGTACAATTTTCTGTAGAGTCCGACAGTCGGGCTACCTTGAATTCACTAAACCAACTGGGCTCATACACTTGGAAGAAACGTGGATGGTTCCCAGGTAAATCCTGAAGAGTTAGCGTTACCAAGACAGCTTTCGGTCACCTTGGAAACGTTGCATCATAAACCGCCATGATGCTGAATACCCCATTCACCCCTTTATCTCAAGTAGATTGAACTACTGCAATGCTCTTTTCACTGGTCAACCTAGAAATGGAATTAAAAGGCTATTCAGAACGCTCAGAACACGACGTTTCAGTCATTAGCATATTTGCTTTATGCTTGCTTTGTATTGGTTGCTGAGGGCGATGTATGAGTTTCCATGAGAGATTCTGTACACTGCCTCCGTAGTGTACAGTACATTCATACTAACTGCGTTGACAACGGTTGTCTACTTCCCAGCATCCAGCCTGCAAACACTGTGAAACCGTTTTCAAATCACATGTTGAAAGGGAGATTCAAAATACTTGTGTACACAGTGCCAGGGACAGAATTAACATGCAGAGACGAACACACACTGAAAGCTGCATAATCTCATCCTAATTCTGTTTTACCAGTACTCTAGATTGGATTGTGTGTGTGTGTGTGTGTGTGTGTGTGTGTGTGTGTGTGTGTGTGTGTGTGTGTGTGTGTGTGTGTGTGTGTGTGTGTGTGTGTGTTTGTGCATGGGTGTGTGGGTAAGTAACCGAGAGAGGATGTAGGGTTGTCAATTCTCCTGACTCACCAGATAAGTTATATAATAGCAACAGCATGAGTGGTGCGTGGTGTAGCCGCTGTGGGTGTAGCACAGCTACGCTAGGTGTTGAACTGCAGCGACTGTTAGCCAGGAAGATAGCGTCTGTTGCAGAACATGCTAATCATAATGATACAATAATGATAATATATACCAACAATAATAGTGCTACCTGAGCCCAACACCTTTTATACGTGACCCTTCCGTCAAAGAGGACAAAACCTGACCTGTGTTAGTGGGCTGTTATTTTTGTACTGGTATTTAGATGTAGTTCCACTTAAGCTACAGCTGATAAACACCCCACTGACCTCTGGTGAACCGGCCAAGTGTAAGAATGTTGCGAAGCACCAAAATTTATTTATCCATTTTTAATATTATGTCTGTCAAGAATGTGGTATTGTCAAACTGATCAGCCAATGTGCTTATCGTGTGAGACTAACATTAAACACATTAGTTACATTGCTTTGAGAGAGAAAAGACCTACAATTCCCAGAAGCAGGAATGTCCAGTTTTAGGGATAGTGTGTCGTGAAGTGTAGTATAGTTAGTCATTCTAAATGCAATAACATCTGCGTAACGGACAGCTACAATGTCATGGTGATGCACCCCAGCTATCGATGGTGGTTTCCTTGTCGACTAATTTGGAATAAACTTGATTTTCTACCAATTATCGAATTGAAATTGAGGAAATGCAATTGAGGAGAGGAAGGGGGGAAAAAACACTACAACAAACACTACAGTGGCTGCCATCTGCCTTTCAGCAGACAAAGGCTGTGGTTTGGATGGCTGCCTGTGATTAAGATGAGTGGTTTAATCGATAGTTACACATTCAATCCCCCATTACTGTGCAGTGGAGAATGCTTAACCCTACATTATGTGATTCTGATACAATACAGGACAGTGTTTCTACCCACTAAAGCTAGATTTTTAACCATTCCTCGAACTGAAAAGACTATATTCTAGTTTAGCAAATAGGGTTTTATGTGGTCTGGTGACCTAATCCTTACAATCCTAATCCTTTTTTTTCTCAATTTGTGAGTAAGGGCGCACATGTCAACACACCAGCGTGTTGCATTTGATTTAAATTATTAAGAGACGTACACAATTCATCGTACAATGTTTAATCACAATTTCAACGTGGGCCTGCATGCCGTTGCTAAATAATGCTACACCCCGAATGCTAATTTAAAGGCGCTTAGAATTCAGTAGCATCGAGGGGAACGGCCATGGCGGAAATTGAAAATAGTATTCTTCGGTATGTTTTAGTTAGTGTATAATAGAATTGTTATGTTTTCATCACCTGTCTGCCAATGGCGCACAGTGATGTTCCTACAGTAACCCGCACACGCCTCGAGAGTGGGTGCGTTTTTCTCTTTAGCATAGCCACCGTCTTACTTCTAGACTATGACCTATGACCTGACAAAAAAAAAAGACTTACAATTAATAAATCTATCTTGACACTCGGCTGCCCGCTGCTATCATAGACGCTGGCATCACTTTGGAAGCATTTTATAGGCTAGTACAGGCCACCACAGCTTCTCCTATGTTGTTGGAAAGGGAGGGGTGCGGGGGAGTATTTTGTTGCCACCAAATCCTTCAAACTACACCTTTAAATCAGGTGTGAGATATGAAAAAAACTATAAATATATATAACATATATAGCTATTAAGTGGGCACTTTATTGATCTGAAAGAGCTTTAAGCACTTTTGTTGGGTAGTGATCCAAAACTCTGAGCACCAGCTTGATGGTGGAACAGAATGACTCACCACTGAGTCACAAAGATGCTTTAGAAATGCACACAAGGGTTTTCAAATACCTACATTATAAATGCTCTTCCGTCATTCGAAATGCTGAGCCTGATTTAAAGTCTGCATCTCAATCAGAAGAACATGGAGGCAGGAATCTATCTTTTCATTCTCGCCTCATGCACCTCCACCTGCCTTTCAGAAATCAGAAATCGCATTATTACCATCTAAAGAGGTGCATAAACCCCTTGGATAATTACTTATCAGCCTCAATAAAATCACGTTAGATTGTTTCATTTATTGAGTTATTGTAAATGGCTAATATTAGATAACTGATTTACTAGCTAACTGTGGGGAAGGTAAGGGCTATTGAATGGAAAAGCCCCCTACTCCCATCAGATTTTGGGAATGTAGCCAGAACATTTGATTGATGTTAACCCTGCTAACCCCAAACTGCCAATGACAATTAGCACAGCCTTTCGCCATTGTTTAAGCCAGGGCCCAGTAGATCCTGACCCTTAGCCTCTGGGGCCCACAGAGACCTACAGAAGTGTGCAAGTTTTCCTCTGAGTTTAAGATCACAATAAAATGATAACTTTTTCAACCTGGACCATATTTTCCCATCATTTTGGGATCCAAGTGACCAATTCCAACGTCAATTTATGAAATTGGTTCAATATTGAGCAAGAGGGCTTCAGCCATTGCAGCCGCTGCAATGTAACTGTACAGGGCAATATCGTCTCATCAATGTACATGCTCTTTAAGTGCCTGTTTTCACCACTGACTAACTGAGGCTGAGACTGACTAACACACACAAAAGACACGTTGAAGCATTTTTGCTCAACACTTAAAAACACACACACAAAACACACTCAACCAATTAAAAAACACTTTTTCTGTATTAACCAAAATTATGGGACAATATAGATAGATAGATAGATAGATAGATAGATAGATAGATAGATAGATAGATAGATAAAACTTTATTAATCCCCTAAGGAAATTGGGTCGCCATAGCAGCCAGAGTACAAATAAATATAAATACAATACAAAAAATATATAAAAAATATATATATAATATAAATAAAATAAAATACCAAAAAAATAAAACAGAATAAAATGATATAAATAAATACAAAAAATGCAGTGTTGTAGACTGACAAAAATACAAAATACAATACAGCAGTATTGGGTTGGTCTAGTTCATATTAGTTGGTCTCATATGGTCTAGTTTGAAAAATCCCAAAGGTATCCTTCACGTTTTTAAGGATTTTCTCCTTTCCGTTGGCTCCGAGGGAGCTACCACCTCCCACCCTTGGTTGGATGATATATCCATATCATTCCTTTTCTTCCCTTGCCCAGCTCTCCTGCTTATCTATTCACTGGTCCAGTGTGTTGCTCTTACCGGTCGAGCTCCCTTGCTTCTCAGAACTTATTGGAAAAAAGAGCTTGTTTGGTTTGCTTGCTCTACATGACAGCGTCTTACGTCAGATGGCGTAACCCTTGAACGTGCCTTCACAGGCTATGTGACATTCACAACACAGCCATACAGGCAGTGATCCGGGAATGTTACAAGGTCTTGAGCAGGCAATTTGCCGCTGCACGTTTCCTAGAATATCGGCCCCTGTTCCCATTCTCAAATGACCCCAGGCAGGACATCTTCCGCAACCTTAAAGGGTAAGACTGCATGCGTGAAATGGGCTGTACTTAGTGGTATCCCCATTGCAATCTTTTGTTTTAATTACATTTTTACTTGTGTGTCTGTGAGTTGGGATCCATAAAAACCGCCCTGCCCACTTGTTTGATTTTGCATGTCTTTCTGCTTCCATTAATACGGTTTTATCCAAACCTGCACACAACATACTACAGTGTGTACTGTTTTCTCTGCAGTACTATTAGTATGCTATTCAAAAGTATACATTTGTTGGGGCAACTGCAGTGCCGTAATTGATGACACCATGCTACCCACCCACTCTGTTCTGTTCATCCAAACAGTGCATGATGATGATAATGATGATGATGATGTGCATGGTTGCAATAATAAATAGAATCATTATCATTATATGCATGAGTTGCCTGTTCAATGGGGATTCTGGTCTAGGCTTGTGGAATTTATTAATAATATTATGTTAATTTAGTTTTCAGTTAACGCGCATGTCCTCCTGTAGAAATGCATTGTGGGTTACATGTTAATATGTTTTGAGACATACCGCATACTGCTGTCTGCCTACTATGCCATACGCTTGTGTGGATATGCGGCAGAGCCAAGATCCTGCCATATCAAACCTAGGCCCTAAATAGTGTGGTAATTTAGGAAAACTGTGGAGAGTGTGGTCAATTCACCAACAGGTAGCAGTGTGGTGCAGGTATCAAAGGTTAAATAATATGTTGGCACATACGAAAGTAGAGTGGTGCTCATAATAATAGCCTTGTAATGATAACACGAGGATGGGATACCAGATGGGTAACTGAAATTGTAGCACAAAGCAAGTCAGCATCGCTTTGTTCCACCCACTCCCGTTGGCCTTCATCATGCCAGATATTAGAACATCCAATATTTGTTATTTGTTATAAATTGAAGGGAGGAATGCATCAAATGTATTCTGTCTGGGCTTTGAGTGCTAAAGACACATAGAGAAGTGTGAAAAGGACAATGCAGGTCCGTGTGATTAAACAACCATAAACGTCTCTCTTGGCCATTTACTTGCCTAGTAGTTATACGTGATGTAATTTATTTCTATCATTGTATCTGACAATTGAACACCTAATGTCCGTGAAAGTGAAGCTATTGAATGCTGTGCAAATTCTAAGCCAAAGGCAGGATAGAGATAAAGAGTACGATCATGCTGCCACAGCATGTATTGCAATATAATCTTTTATTTAGATTTTTGTATAGCATACTGTTAACTGATGCAATCAATCGCCTTATTTTCCATTTTGCTTTATTCCCCTCAAAATCTATTTAATTATTTCTGGCCCATTGAACAAGATCATTTATGTATATTGCACTCAACAAATATATCAAATTTAATGGTTTTTATGTTTAGTTGTCTTATTTTTTTTCTCATATTTTTTATGATTCTATTTTTATTATTGTTTTTCTTACAAGACAGACCACTGCGCAGTGTGTAACAAGGTCACCCCACAGGTGTAATTAAAGCTTATTTCAGTTATCTGTTAGTACGCACCAGTTTTCGTAATACACTTACCTTAAGCTTACAATAATGTCCATGTTCCACAAGTTTTGTTTGTTTGTTTGTTTGTTTGTTGCTTTTTCATTTCACCATTTCATTTCATTTGTATAGCCCTTATCTAACTGCATGACTGTTAGTAACACCCCTTTATGCATAGCCCTCTAAAGGTCAGGGAGAAACTCCCTTAAATATCATACGTAATAGCAGTATAACCAGCAAAGCAGTTTAAAGGGGTAGTTCGGAATTTTGGACATGAGACTTCATTTCCAAGTCATCCTGTGTGTTATTTATCATTGGAGATGTTTTCTACAAATTTCATTCAGTTCTTCTAGTTGCAGAGTTCGCTGGTGCTAGGCTAGCGCAAGTCAATGGTTTCGGCGAGCCCGCTAATAAGTCTTACTCACTCCACAATACACCCGAGGCAAATAACCAACTGTCCTCCTACCTCTCAGAAAACGACTTGCTTAATCCCCATCAGTCTGGCTTCAAGACTGCGCACTCTACAGAGACCGCCCTCCTGAGGGTGACCGAATCCCTTCGTGCCGCCAAAGCCTCTTCACCTCTCGTCGGTGCTTGTTCTCCTCGACCTGTCAGCGGCGTTCGACACCATGAACCACCAGACTCTCCTCGCCACCCTCGCTGAATTCGGCATTACTGACACTGCGCTAACCTGGTTCACATCTTACCTTATGGATTGCACTTATCAGGTCACTTGGAACGGCTCCCTGTCCAAACCCCGCTCGCTAAACACTGGGGTCCCTCAAGGCTCAGTATTAGGACCGCTTCTGTTCTCCCTATATACAAAATCTTTAGGCTCTGTGATTACATCACATGGCTTCTCCTATCACTGTTATGCAGACGACACTCAACTGTTCCTCTCCTTCCCCCCCTCAAACACTCTGATTGCAACACGCATCTCAGGACAACTGCGCATCAACTCAAGCTCAATCTCGCAAAGACGGAGCTTCATAGTGGATCAAGATGGCGCCGCGGACGGCCGCATCGGTTCTGCGCTCTCTCGTTCTTTTTCTGTTTTTATTCATTTGTTCTGTTCCCAGCTCCCTCTCCCT
>OMKQ01100058.1:0-15394 GCA_900302335.1 Phycis phycis
CAACACTTGGAGCTCTGAAGCAGCACATCTTGAAAGTCCATGTCCAAACAACAGTATGGGCACAGGCAGCCATTGCTCTGCAGGATCCACAGCTGGATCCTCTGCAAAATGGATACTACCAACACTTGGATGGCATGCTCAAACCAGTGACCACAGAGGTCCTCCCAGCCCCAAACGTCATCCTTGAGTTGGTTCAATGCAAGTGCAAATCTGACTGCTCTTCTGGGAGGTGCTCCTGCAGAGCTAACAGACTGACATGTGTCAGTGCAGCAGCCAGTGCCAGAATGATGACGATTCCCAAGCTGTGATGTATGAAAGCAATGATGATGATTAAGATGATGTATAGAAACTGTGTAATCATACTGGTACCGCCATCACTAAAAGGTCGGATGGCGGTCGGATGGAATCTCAAACTCTTCTCCGTTTTGGCACCGCAGTGGTGGAACGAGCTCCCTGCCAATGTCAGGACTGCAGAGTCACTCCCAATCTTCCGGAAGAGACTCAAGACCCACTTGTTCAGAGTTCATCTGAACCCTGCATAACTAGCCTCATGCTCTTATTTGTTGTACGTCTTGGCACTTTGATCGCTCTTAGTAACTTCACACTTAGTCAGAGATGTTGTATACTAGCAATGGTTAATCTAGCAATTGAAATGGTTGAAACTTGTTCTGGTGACTTTCTTACTGTATTAGCAGCAATGAAATGTTTCAACTTCTGATTACAAATGTACTCTTTGTAAGTCGCTTTGGATAAAAGCGTCTGCTAAATGCCCTAAATGTAAATGTAATACTGTGGTCTAAATGTGCACGTTGACATCCAACTTCTAAGTTTTATGTTAGCTAATTTTATACTCTTCAATAAAAGGATCTCTGAGTTATCTGACCAACTGCTTGTGATGTGTATAGTTTGTTTTAGTCATATTGTGGATGTATTTCAATTGGATGATTAAGATTTTTGAAGAAAACAACCACACCGGGTCATTTTTGACCCACTTATGCATCTATGGGATAATCTTAACGGTAAAGACTTGACGCTTTGTAACTAGCACCATTCCCTGACCATGAAACTGTGGGTTTAGCAGTTAAAATCAACACTTCAGCTTATTCAGAAGCCGAGATATTAATGTTTAAAGTTTTACATCAGCCTTTTTTTTTTATTCAATATGGCCGCCACATAGACATCTGTGCAAATGCAATCATTGATTTTTTGACTCCTTATACCATAACCTTTCCAAAAATGTATAATTTAGCAAATCCCCCCAAAATTCCCACAAAAACATATATTGAAGCGGACTAGAACCCTGAGTCTGTTCTATGCGATGTCAACAACGCATATAGTAGTATAGCATAAGTACCGGTATAAGGTAGTATTAGGTATAAGGTTATGCTAAACAACCAGATGGGAAAGCATTGTCCAGGCTTGGTGGGGACATTATGTGGCATTCCAGTGATAGCAGATGGGACAATATATTCAACATTGGAAGCCCTGTCTCTTCGGCAGACATACACCACTAGAAACCCGGGACTCACACTGTTCATTGCATCTTTACTTCCTAGCGTGAGATCGCTGTAATTCAGAGCGTGAATGTCTATGTTCTCCAATATCTTTCTAACTTAGACAAATACATACAGTATCTTTAAACTACATAAACTGCTATTGAGATGTTTGATACAGCATCACTATGCTGCTATAAATGTCACTTTCAGATTTGATGTCAGGACGTTCCAGGCGGGCAGTCATTTTTTAAAACGTGTTGAACGTGGCCTTCCCGGGCCCACCACTGAGCATTGGCCAACAAACCTATTTCACTCTCAGCAAAATGCAATGGCGACTGCTTATCCTTTTAATTAGCATATCCTGCTTCAAAACTTGAAAACAAAAATATATCAGCATAATAAAAGATTTATTGATAAGATGTCGTAAAAAATGAGCATCTGTATTTTTGACACTATTGAACAAAACTATTTCTAGATTCCCTGGTTTACCTCAACACCATGATACTGCCCACACCTAAACCTCACCCCTCATGGCCGTCACAAGAGAGGTAGGCCTATGGGATACTCTGGCCAGACAGAGAAATTGCGCAAACCCTGTAATTCTAATTTCAACCGTTACCACATAATTTTTAGAAGTAATCTTGAAGGCCTCATAACATTTCCCCATTAAAATAACGACTCGACCGATGTTATATGTTTTGTTGAGTTATGTACCTACATTATACAAATGGTTTCCAAGAACATTTAAACACAGAGAAATCCATAGTTTTATTCACAGTAACGGCTCGTTACATTTGGTCGCATGTCAATGGGACCTTTTACATGTAAGGCAAACGTGATACCTACTAGACTGAGGAAACAGCACAATTCCACTTTTTGCGCCTCACCAAAAATGTGGTCATTTTAGAATTCATGTAGTTATATTACTGTTTTATCAAAAAATGTAGACGGTTTAGAGTTCCATCTGCAAATGCCTATAGATGTTTACTCGTGACAGTTTCCATTTTCCAATGCCAGTACTTGTTTACTTATAACAGGTGGCTTTCCTATTAATGTTCTAAAGTGGATCAAAGGCAAGATGTTTCCACCTAGTTCCGGGTGGATCTGTCGCACATAAGGTGAACGTGATAACCACTACATCAGTGTAAGAGCTTGTTCTGTGTTGGAAAGGGTTCCTGTAATTTGAGGTGCTGTGTTCCTTCGGGGTTGCTGTAAGGCAAGAGTTGTGGGCGGATTTCCGCGTTCTTAAACATGTGCTGAAGTTTAATAAAAGGATGCTGTTGCTGGTCTCTGTCCCATTTATTGTTACATTTACTGGAGTAATGAATGTGAATAAATAGAGTTGCAGCCCCTGGGCCTTCCCAGTGGTGCTAGTGAAGAAGAAAGGGGGGCAATGGAGATTTTGCATTGACTATCGTCGCCTCAACTCTGTGACAATCAAGGATTCACACCGCCCCCCATGAGTGGACAACAGCCTTTATGCCTTGGCTGGCTCATCCTGGTTTAGCACACTTGACTTCTCAAATGATTACTGGCAGGTTGAAGTGGCCGAGGAGGAACAGGAGAAAACGGCCTTCACAACAGGCAGGGGCTTGGACCAGTGGTCGGCCATGCCAATGGGCCTGACCAATTCTCCTGCCACTTTTCAGCGGATGATGGAGCTGATTCTCAGGGCCTGCCATGGCACACCTGCATGGTGTACCTGGATGACATACTGATTTACAGCCACACATTTGAGGATCATCTTACCCACTTGGAGGAGGTCTTTCAGTCTGCAGGCCTGAAGCTCAACCCTGGAAAATGCCCAGGGCCACCAGCCTGACCCACGGAACAGCAATAAGGTCAGGCCTTTGTGGACCTGTGCTCGTACTACAGGCAGTTTGAGAGAAACTTTTCACAGTTCGCAGCACCACTGAACCGCCTTGCTGGTAAAAATGTGCCTTTTGAATGGACTGGTGAGTGCGAGGCTGCTTTCTCCATCTTAATTAAGCAGGTGCTTGTCTCCTCTCCAGTGGTGACGCTACCCAACTTTGTGCTCCCATTCAAGATCCACACAGATGCATCTAAGGACTCTGTTGGAGCAGTGCTCAGGATGTTGATAGACTTGAACTTCGCAGCCTATGCCAGCCAGGCTCTCACGCACACAGATGCGATGGTCTGCTTTTGAGAGCTACAGGCTTTAGTATGGGCTATGTGTGAGTTTAAGCACTATGTTGGACTACCTGCATTCACCATTATAACAGAGCATCACCCTCTGCTGAGCCTCAGACAAATGGCTTTTGACAATGATCCCATAGGACGGAGAGGCTGGTGGATTCTGGAGCTGGACCCGTTTGACTGGGCCATTGTTCACAAGGATGGCTCATACCATAAAAATGTGGACGCACTGTCCTGCCAGCCTGTGTCCTCTGACTCAGGCTGGCAGTTTAATAAAAGGAAGCTGTTGCTGGTTACAGTACTACATCTCTGTGCCTTTTATTGTTTTATTAGAACTTGCCCAGTTAGGCGCACCTAAGACACTCGGCTACACTAGCTATACTGTGCAGTTTAGCTTCTTGCGCCTCATCAAAAAAATTGCAAGCAGGCGTTTCATTAGTGTATTGGTTACCACGTTACCACACGGGAAAGGTTTCATTTGGTCGCATGTCAATGGGACCTTTCACATGTACCACTCCACTCCACTACTTTACTATGTTGTTGCACAGGCAAGATGTTTCTGCCCGGTTTCAAACCGGAGACTTTTCGCATGTAAGGCAAACGTGACAACCACTACACTGCTGAAACTAAACTGCATCATTTCAGTTTTTTGTGCCACAAGAATTGATGGAGGTACATTGGCTGACGATTAGGCACTAAATCTTCCAAAGCACGTAGTTGTTTACTCATGACAGGTGGCTTTCCTATTAATGTTCTTAAGTGCACAAAAGGCAAGATACTTGGTTTCAAACTGTGAGTCTTTTACGTGAAATTGCACAGTTCCTCTTGCACCTTTCCAAACATTAGGTAATTTAACACTTGATGTAGATCCATTAACTGATTGCTTGCTCCAGAAACATAGAAAAGTTGATGTTTCATCTTCCAATGCAATGAAAGGTGGCGTTCCTATTCATGTTCTAAAATGTATCAAAGGCAAGATGTTTCTGCCCGGTTTCAAACTGTGGACCTTTGACACCAAAAATGTGGTCATTTAAGAATGAATGTATTCATGTAGGTACAATCTAAAAATGTACACGGTTTGGCATTCCATCTGCCAATGACTACTCATGTCACATGCTTTTTTATGTCATTTGAAAATAGACAAAAAGTTCAGTGATTAAAAATAACTAAATGTATGTTGCAGACCAATATCCATCCTTTCTCTCAATTTCTAAATCATATGTATCTGTATTATAGTCAAGTTAAGTCAGTTTAACCTGTATCATACACAGTTTATGTGTGTTACACTCACACTAGAGGTCCACTGAGGTCCACTTCTTTACTCTAGTGAGCAGAAACCAAAATATCAACGTTTAAATCGTGGCCAAATCTTGAAATGTGTCCAAGACTTTAATTTTGCCCTGTTCTATATTAGTGAAAATCGGTCAAAAATGTTAAACAATAGATGTATTTTACTCTGTGTTTTTATGCTCACTTAAGCACACACTCAAATATATACGTTAAAATAGCAGGCAGCAGTAGCTCAGTGGGCAGAGCGGGTCGCCCACCAACTGGCAGTTCGATCCCCATCTCCAACTGTCCACAAGCCAAACCCACAAATGTACTGATTGTAAGGCGCTTTGGACAAAAGCATCTGCTAAATGTAAATATTGATGGAATATGCATCATGTAGCCCCTATTTTAATACTCAATGGTTAACATTGGAAATCTGTTATATTGTACTGCAGTCCCATACAGTACAATATAACGTATTTTCAATGTTAACCAATAGATGTCTTTTAAACTGCGTCATGCTCACTCTTTCTCAGCCAAGGGATTACAAAGCTAAACATTAACTTACAAATCTTGGTGAAATAGGAACGTGTCCAAGCAAAAACGTAATCCTTATTTTTTTGACCGTTGTCTTTTAAATCTCTTTTCAAATAAAAAATGCTCATATTTCAAACATGTATACCCTATTCACTGTATAACTCCTTTTAATGGTGTATCATGTTAAGATATGGCATGCAAGTGGATCGATCACGTGTCAGCATAGACGTAAAGCTTGTCACAGATCCCTTCAAAAAAAGCCCCATGCAATAGCCTAAAAAATCCTGTTCAACTTATCACGCATGTGCAGAAAGGTCAACCTCAACAGAAAGGGAAACTAATATTTCAGACAGTGCAATGCGTGTGGTGTGTACCTGTGGATCCGTACCTCCTGCCGTGATAAAAATCATGTGCAGTAGCCTGCACCTTCGGAAGATGCTTGGAATGTCTTGGAATGTCTTTGCATGAGGATGCTGCTTTAAATCAAATGCGTCGCCAGCTAAAAGTGACTAACAAATCTTCCACTATTTATCATTTGTCATCTTAAGTGAATTTCTCTACTGGTGAGGAGTGTCAGGCCATGGACTCTGAGATAGCATGCGCCCGTGCCTGCTCCAAAGAGCTTAAAGGGGTGGATCGGAATTTTGGACATAGGACCTAATTTCCAAGTTATCTTGTGTGTTATTTATCATTGGAGACGTTTTCAACAGATTTCATTCAGTTCTTCTAGCTGCAGATTTCGCCGGTTCTAGGCTAGCGCAAGTCAACGGTTTCGGCTAGCCTGCTGACTTACCCACTCCACAGTACACTCGAGGCAAATAAATTATAACACCAGACTATCGATGTCAATGTCTGTGTTGATAGAATAACGTAAATAAATAAAACTAACCTCGCATTGCATGAATCATCGAATTTTGAGGGGCTAGTTTCTGCCGGTAACCTTGATAATATCAGTCCGCGCTGCCGTAGTCTGCTGCCAGGAAGTATAACGCTGCTGCTGAGATGCAAGTCCCTCAAAATGCAATGCCATGCAAGGTTGGTTTTAAGGTTAGCCTAACGATGCCAAAACATTATATTTTTACAAAATATCGCTGCCACTGTTGGTGAGTTGGAGCTATAAGTTGGATCAAGAACTGCCATATTATGTCACACCATCGTTCAGGGAGGAAACGGGGCAATGGAATACTTTTGTTTGCTAAGCTCAATTTTCCTCACTAGATGGCGCCCCCGGCCCAACATGCCACGCCGCATAAAGTGTGCTTTCACATTCCCTCTAGCACAACACAGAAATTAGTCACTACGAAAACAAACATTAATTTCGAGTCTGTTAACATTATGAAATAATGGAAATATGGTTAAAAAAAAGTCAATGAACAAAGTCAGAGTGAATGCTCAGTTTATAGTTCACGTAAATAGATCTTACTTAAGTATCATTATGCCTAACTTACAACTGCAAACCCAATGTACTGTTTGTTCTATATCTATAATCATTCTATGCCTAAAAAGTCCTATAATCTTCTACCCAAATGGAACACTGCGCCAATTTATACATGGGCCTTTACAATAATATAGCCAGGAATATCAAATATTTAGTCATTACTAATAAAATGTAACACATCAGTTCTCTAAAATCTTGAATAATTCAAAATTGTGTAACGGCCATCTGATTATTGGCTGTTGATGTGTGATGTAGCATCACTGCCTGTAGCCGAAAACCAGGGGGGTAACAATACAACTGATGCTCTTTGGGTTGATTACACAAACACACACACACACAAACATGTCATATTAATGTGCTTCTGATGGGGTCAAAAAAATAGAAACATTTTCTCAATTTCGCTTGCTTGGCATCGCTATCGCTGTGGTCTTCCTACGGAAAGATGCTTATCGTGCTGAAACCCTGAAATTAACAAGGAATATTTTGATATGTTAGTTTAAACTCAATTACACAGCAATTATGATAAAAAAAATTGTGTTATTATATCATTCCAAAATACATTGACATAAGTCTATAAAGGAGGGCATGTCATTAAATACTTACGTCATCCATTTGGACTAATCATCTTGATTCATGTTGGATTCATCTGTGATTTAAACACACCACTTGTATTACAATACATATAGGTTAATGTTAAGCTAAAGGCCCAGTGTGTAGAATTAATAACATCTTGTGGTGAGATGAATCAACTGAATACACCATGGAGCTGAGTGGGACTCGAGGAAGAGGATTCGCTCCCAATGTAGATATAAAAGGCTCATTCTGAGGAAACGAAAGCAAAACTAATTTTCGTGAGATTGAACCCTAATTAAAACATACTCAAATTCCAGTTCTGCCAAGTCTGTTCCATGAGTTGGCAGTGAAATCTACAGACTGCATCTTTTATTCGAAATGCAAGAAAATCCTCCTGTGGACCAAGCCACTGTGCTATTGCCCCTATACTGTCACTACTACTATCACTACATTTGAAGATAAGATAATGTAGTCCTTAGTGTTCATGTTCAGTACTTTTGTTTTGTAAAGCCCTTAATCACAGTCTCTAAGGGCTTCACATGACCACGTAAATGTCCCTGTTTGTGGGACAAATAAAGGGTTCTCTTATCTTAACACCCCCAAATCCACGTGGTGCAAGATGCCTAACCCCACCTGCTCATCAATTAATAATAAATAATTCGGGTTTCTGCTTAGTTTGTTAAACTACTGTTAGTACCAATATACAGTGTTCACTACACTGTTCACTATTACCGCCGGTTACACCGCTTACCATTGTAGCTCTCGAGTTGTAACATTAAAGCTACAAAACCCTCCAGCGGTACGTCGGTTGTGTAGCCAGAATACAGATATGTGAGTGTCAGGATAGTGCGTGCAGCCACAGAAATTCCTAGTAGGACAGAAGGGAGAAGAGAAAACAAATGTTCGTGCAAAGTAACTGTACACTTTTCAATCAATCGACTTTGTTTGTTGTTTGTATGCGGTGCGCATAGCAGCTCACCTCTACCCCGTACTGCATTCATAGTCTCATCCAGGGACAATGTTTCAGAATTATCCACATCACAGCGGTGGAAGAGTTGCTATTATAGGATAATCATCACGGTGTATTTATTATGAGCGAATAGCAATCTTATATTTACGTTGCTAATGTACCAATCACATCAACAGTTGTATGCGTATTTGTAAAAAAAAATACACATTGGAAAGATGTCCATGAACCATAATTGAAGCGGTACCTTGTAGTCGACACATTTTTCCCATAGTTTGAGGAACACAGGATAGTCGATCCTCCCATGGATGTCCTGTGGCTGAAGGCAACAACGAATGCACCAAGTTGGAGCCTCAATCATATCCTCATTTAATGCACAATCATGCACATCTATCGTTTTAATTTCAGCAAATGAGAAACAGTGATAATGTAGAGCAGAAGGTTGTCTACTTTACATGAGAAGAGGCCACCAGGGATCGGCAGGCGGTCAGATCGAAGCAATTTTCTTTTCCTTTTGAGAGTAACACACAAAACAACATGTTTATAATTTATATTATTAATATTAATTATTAATATTAATAACGATAAATACGTTCTGAATTGTTTTTCTGAAGAAGCTGGTTGGCTCACCCTCGAGGAGGGAGTCATTGAGGAGTTGCTGAAGCTGTCGGATAGTGAGTTCCTCATTCTAAAGTGAGAGAGAGAATAATCCCAATATTACTTGAGGCTGGCCAAGAATATTTAGAATAAAAATAAATAATGGATGATCAGAGTCCTCAACAGAGAAAGGGTCATAGATGTTTGTATTTGTATTGGGACGGATCAAAATATTTGTATAGGTGCTGACGATGTAAATGTTTATCAGCTTATAATTCATGGACTGTCATTTTAAGAACAATTAATTTGCCTTCGGTCAAGTTTTTCAGATTTCAGACTTGATATGGAGATAGAGAGGACAGACAGAACTCACCCCGTCAGTGTACTTTTTGAACAATTTAGAGGTCTCACTGGTCTCTTCACCATCCTTTTCAGCAGTTGGCTTGTGAATGAAATAAATAAAACCAAAGAACAGAAAATATATTTTCAGCTGACAAAGAAATAAGCGATATACACGATATAAGCATAGTTACTGAGAAATCTCAACCTGTTAGAGACAGCGTGGCGAAAAGTACCCTAAGAAATAGCAGCTCTTGACCTCATATTTCATCGATGTCATGTTATGCTGAAATTAAATGTTGAGAATCTAGGGGATGAGGTAGTCCCCACTAGATGCTACCGCGCATTCCTCAACCAGAAGCCCTGGTTCAATGGCGACATCAGGGCCAAACTTAGGGCCTGATCCACCACCTTCTCCTCCGAGGACCTGGACTCAGGTAGTCCCGGTATGTATGTCCTCTGTAAGGCCATCAGAATAGCCAAGCAGAACTACAAGGATAAACTGGAGTCCTACTACAAAGGTTTTGACCCCAGACAGATGTGGAGTGGCCTGAGGTCTCTGACAGTGTGATGAGAGTGGGCAACTTCACTTCTTACGTACTCACCCTGAGCACTGGCGCCCCTCAGGGCTGCTTCCTCAGTCCCCTCCTATACACCCTGTACACGCATGACTGCATTGCCACTTCCAGCTCCAATGCCATCATCAAGTTTGCTGATGACACCACCATCCTGGGACTCATCACAGACGGCAATGAGACTGCCTATAGAGAAGAGGTTAACGCCCTGGCAGTGTGGTGCCAAAACTACAGCCTTGCCCTCAACGAAAGCAAGACCAAGGAGCTGATAGTGGACCGCAGGAAGCTGCAGTGGGGGTCACACAGACACTCACCAGTACACATCAATGGAGCTGAAGTGGAGAGAGTCTGCCACTTTAAGTTCCTCTGTGTTCATATATCTGACAACCTCACCTAGACTCACCACACGAACACCACAGCAAGAATGGCCCGCCAATGCCTCTTAAAAAAAGGTTGGCGTGTCCCCCAACATGGTCATAAAATTTTACAGATGCACCATCGAGAGCATTCTCTCTGGCTGAATCACCACTTGGTACGCCAGCTGCTCCACCCAGGACTGCAAGGCCCTACAAAAGGTGGTGAAAACCACCCAGACCATCACCAGCAGGGTGCTGCCCACCCTAGACAATATCTACCTCACCCGTTGCCTGAGGAAGGAACATAAAATCACCAGGGACCCCAGCCACCCAGCACACTCACTTTTCACCCTGCTCCCATCTGGAAGACGTCACAGGAGTGGTCAGTCACACACTTCACAACTGAAGGACAGCTTTTACCTACAGGCCATCAGGCTTTGAACTGCTGAACTATATCTCAAACCCATTGTCCACCATGTACAATTAGCCACTGATGTACATTACTTAAATACCGTCATCATGGAATGGAAACATTTCCGACTGTGTAGTTCGACACCTTATGTATAATACTGTATAATACTGTAAAATACTTAGATGCACATGCACTTTATTCCTGCACATCTCGATCTGTATCCTTATCTTTTGATCATCATTGCTCCCATTGCTTCCATCAACGCTCATGTATAACTCTCCACTTTCTGTATAATGTATAATACTTACATGGCATGCACTTTATATTTTCTCCAATGCTGCTTTTCTCCATTGCTGCTTTATTTTCATTCTCCATTGCTGCTCTTACTTAAATCTGTGATGGCCTTATTTTCCTGTACTTTATTGTATTTTTTTCATTGTACAGTATGACTGTAAGTTATGCTGCACATTTGATAATAAATGGCTTGAATCTTGAATCTTGAATCTAGTTTGATTCTCAACAACTGATTTGGTTTCTCTGTGGCCAAGCAATCTGTTTACCTGTACCATGTAAATAATTATCATTTTCAATGATAAGTTCAACTTTAATCTCCTAAGGTTCAAATTTCCCCTTGTTTATTGTTAATGTATTACCTTGGGAGTAACCTCCTTTACTGGTTTTTCATCATGATCTCCACGTGCACCATGTCCACTGGAAGGAGCAGAGAACAATTCTTTGTTAAAGAATGGTGACATTAACATGCTTCACAAGTGGTTTTAATAGTTATGTTTCTCTGTGTGTTGACAGAAGCCTCACTGTTATTTTAGTTGTGAATTAGAAGTGAATGGTTCCGAACTACAGGGGGCACTATAGTGGATTTTATTTCAATAGTAAATTTGCTTTAAATATGTTCTGTTCTGTTCAACCAAGTTCATTAAAATAATATGTTTTGGGGTTTTTTAGGGACTATAGGGACAATGTACATTACTGTAGGGGAGTCTAATTGGACTTACTGAACCTTCATGCCTGCCTTGGTGTAGACAGTGAGGAGGAAGTCTTCGCTGCAGTTGGGATACATAGTCTGGGGGATGACCACGTATTTTCCTGGCTCCACATTGATTAGCTCCATCACTTCTCTATCAGTTGTGAACCGGCTTTGCGTCAGCAAATTATTCTTCAGGTAGCTAGAATCGAGTTTTCCGAAAACATCCTGGAATACATGATACAAGGAATACAAATTGGCAGTTTTTTTCATTCACACACATACACACACACACACACACACATATACATTCATACTTGTCATTGAATATTGAACAAATATTCAAAATAAATGTGCTTACTGATTCTGGGAGCTGTAGAATAAAAAAAAAATAGAAATCAAATGTATAGGTACCCTGAATAAAAAAATCGCAGGTTCAATTCACTAGATAGTTCAAAAGAATTTCACTAAAGTCTTAACACTATATAGTAATAATGATCATAATCATAATGACAGTGAGATGGTTCGGACTGGATGAGTAGTTTACTTTGAAGACGCTGAAGCCAATGGAGTTTCTGCTGGACATGCTGCGATTTCCGACAGGCTTCTTCATCAGAGACAGCAGCAGGTTGTTACTGCCCTGATTCTCCCCCTCCACTGCTTTCACCTTGATGCGATACTGGGGGTTCATGTGAAATGTGGCTAAAGATTGGGGGGAGGCAAGTGAACCCATTAGCAACCTTGTAAAACATATTTCAACTTGGAAAGGTGTGTGTAGCTTTAACAGGCAGCTCGGTTGTGGGTCTGTGGAAGCTAAGTGCGCGTGAACGTCTGGGCTGCCTTTGTTTGCAGTCATCACTCACACCTGTACCTCTCTAAACCTTTACACTGTCTAAGCCCATGTAGTATGCCTTTACATTCCTTTTTCCTTTGACACTTTTGACTTGATAAAGGGCGTGGTGAGTTGAAAACCAAATGCAGCTCACGTTCATTGAAGTGGCCTCCAGCATTTTTCCCCGCGATCCAGCTGCCATTGTAGCTCATGCATTTCCACTGGCAAGTGAGGTCACCGTCCAAGAAGTTGGGGTTCTCACAGCAGATGGACATGTAGCTAAAATAGTGACAATAGTCCTCCAACTCCATCCTGAAAAACAGAAAGAAAATACATGGAGACACATGGAGGCAATAGTAGAAGCAAATGGCATTTAAGATGTATATGGTTATTATTCCATTATTCCATACCAGAACTCTCCATCTTCTCTTTTCACACAATTTGCCTTGTCTTCAGAACTCACTTGATTCCACAAATCTGATCTGCAGAATGGAAGGAAGAATGCCCATTCATTTCAAACACATCTCAAGATTATCCATAAAGTAAGTGTCTGCAAAGCTTAAAGGTCCAGTGTGTACAATTTAGTAGCAACTACCGGTGACTCCCCACACCACACCCCTCCCTTTCTAACAAATATGGTGGCATGTACTGGCCTTAATTGTGTGAGGTGGACATAGGTATTTCTAAGCCAAATGTGTTTTTTGATTGATGTTTGATGGCTTGAGCCTGTGAATGAATCAGTTTAACCAATTACAATCGGCTATCTTTGTCACAGTCACCATGGTGACTACATGTTGTAGGACATGGCAGAGTTAACAGCCTATTAACGTTTCTCAAACTCAGTCCTCTTATTGCATTTGTAGTGGTAAACTACATTCATAGATGTATGGTTAACGCTATCTGTTATTTATAGATATATATATATATATATATATATACACTATATGGGGGGGGGGCAGTGGTGGCGGCGGTGGCGGCTCAGTGGATAGAGTGGGTGGACAGAGTAGGTCATCCACCAAGCGTAGGGTCGGCGGTTCGATCCCCTCGATTCCCCTCCTCCAACTGTCCGCATGTCAAAGTGTCCTTGAGCAAGACACTGAACCCCAACTTGCTCCCCGGGCTGCTGAACATAGCAGCCCACTGCTCCTATGTACCATAGGATGGGTCAAATGCAGAGAACAAATTTCGTTCCCATATCTAAAAAATACTGAAAATGACCTAATTTGAATCTAATCTAATATATATATATATACTGTATAATGATATTGATCATTAATCTCGATAGCAGTGGGTGCTCCAAGCCAAAGTTTACTTGTACTGTGGTACATGAATATAGGTTGCTTTTGATAACATGGCAGTGTGCAGTTGTATCACAATAGTCTCATTTTGGATACCAACTTTCTCTGAAAAACCAACCCTACTTTGTGTTATCAAACAGGGAAACTACCTACATCTGCTATTTAGTGACATTCTACTGTCTATTGACTAGATATTCATATTTAGGTGCTCCATACCGGTCACTCCATTTTCCATTCCACTCCTGGTAGCCCCAGGGGTTCAGCAGGCGAATCAGCCTCACCCTGGAACCATTGTGGGTAACCTAAACACAACAACACACAGGACCTGGCTTGAAAGTGTTCTGACAAACGCAGCCAGTCAACAAGTAGAACTCAACGCGAGTTACCTCGGTCACTCCTGTGACGGAGTAGGCATGCCAGTCCACCAACCCATTCATAGACACTGTGTTCTCTGCCATTCCCTGTGACCAAAAACAAGAACAACAACAAAACATAATGAATGATATAGAATTGTCATTGTACATGAAGAAAACAAATGTAGCTTGTATCTGAGGTCCAGTTCGCACCCCAGATGCAAAGGTCCCACAGCCAATCATGGACTTGCAGGCTGTGGCTCTGCTCAGCGAGCCCCACAGTTCCTTGTCGTGGTCTTTGTCGTGTTGATTTCTCAGCTCATAAATCATGAACACACCGCCGCAGAAATCCTTGCATGCCTCAGATGGGTTTCCTGCATGCATGTCTGCATATGACCCACACAGTCTGAAGACACACACACACACACACACATAATTATGGTGTAGCATTCTCCAGAGAGCCAACTGTTTTCTAAACTAATACAGTAACTTAAATACACTTCAAAGTGGCTAGAAGTTTGAGGATATTCAGGTTAAACACCAAGCAGAAAGCAACACGGAATCTCAGAAACCAAACTGTGACCAATTCTTGACCTCTTAATGAACTGTTTGCATACTTAGCATAGGCCTTTTCCAGGAGAGGAACCCAGTATTCATTCCCACTTCTGCTATTCACAGAAAGTAGCGCATTCTGGAATGTTGGGAGAAAGTCGTCAATGACAACGTCCACCCACCTGCCAAACGTCCAGAACTGGGAACAAAGGAAAGATTAGCCTCATTAGTTTGAAGTGTGGCACAGAGTCAAAAGGGCAGCAGTTAACACAATAACCATTTCATCAAATGAGTTATTATTTTCTATATCATATCATAAGGGCCATTGCACCCTTTCCCTTCTGAGATCTGCCTGCTGTGTCGATTAACAGGATGGCCATGTCTCTTCATTTACATACAAGGTGCAATGGCATTTCTTTTTGAAAAAGATGTGCCAAATGGAACAAGGAAAGAGCAAATGGAAAAAGCTAAATGGAAAATAGGCAGTAATGTCATATATATATATATATTTATTTTCTATCAATTTCCCTTCCCATTTTCATTTTTCTTTTGAGATTTCCATTTCACTTTTAGTATTTCCAATTATCATTTCTTCATTGCATTTTCACTTTTGAATGACCATTTAGCCTCTTTTTTTTTACTGTTACATTTTATTGTA
>OMKQ01100065.1:3911-14197 GCA_900302335.1 Phycis phycis
ACAGACACACACCTCTTTCCCACTCCCAAACAAAACCCTGTAGTCAGGTTTACATCAATACACCCATACACAACATACAGTACATCTAATCAACCAGTGAAGTTTGGTGAGGTTCAGGGCTGACTCCTTCAGATTTACCATTGTAAGAACTCAAAAAGACTATTCAATTGGCAGCATGCATATTGACCACTGGTAATGTTTAATACCTCATCAGCATTCCTCTCTCACACACACAGGAACATATTTGGCCTAGAAAGAACGTTTCTTTTACAGTAGCAAGAGACAATGATAGAGGAAATTTGCTCTGCACCCTCCATGTGTTCTGAACAATTCACACTCATTCTAAACAAATAAAAGTATAGAGTGGTGTGCAACACTATTTTAATTTTGACCCTGAGTGAAATTTTTGTTGTTTTTAAAACTTTCAATTCTGGTGCTTTAATCAATTTTAATACAGGTTGCTCAGCAAGACTGTAAGCCACTTACCTGAGGATGTCCATCTGTGGTCCTTTATCTGTGTACTTGAACTTGAACTGGTAGGACTCAATGATGTACTGCCAGGGGAGAGGAGAGGTATTAATGTCGTCACACGTAATGAGGATAACAAGACAAACAAGAGAACAATTCACTTAAGGTCAAACCATTTGTGGTCTTACCTTTATTTGTATATGAAGTCCATACGCCTATTCTTCTCCACGAAAAGCTCTGTTACTTTGTTGTAAAAGTCCACTTTTCTCAGCAAAACCATGTAACAGCTCTACATAGTCGATCAGAAGACCTTGCCCTCTCATCGTCAGAAGCAGGTTGCGTTCATTAGGTCTTTTAATATCTCTGGTTTTCCTTTACCTTAGCATTGTGGACGCTAATGTTGAGTCTCGTTGTTCATTCAATGCCAAATCGATCCTTGGGGTTGCAAACGTTTTTAAAGCAATCTGGCTTTGAATGTGAGTGGTCGATCTTTCATGTTTGTTGAGGCTCCTTTTAATGTTTCATGTCACAATATCCCGAGTTAGTCCAGACGTTATCACAGGTTGAGAACAAAAGACAAGGAAAGCCGTAATGGCGGTTTCTGGCGGGCCGGGACATTTTTTTCGGGTGTACCACTCCGTTTGAAAAGAGCGAGGTATCTTCCGTCCCGTAGTTTGAAGCAAATCTTTGAGCTCCGGCATTGATTCATCATTGGTTATCACCTTCTGTTTTGACTGATTTTTTCAGTTTTTAGAAAATTTTAAACTCAGATATACAATCGTTCATCTTGGGAGTCGGACAAAGAAGAGCAGAAAAAAACGCTGTAACGCACCTGATTTGGCGTGCTGAGATTGTGCGTGTGTGTGTAATGTGACCTTTCAACTCTGCAGAAAGTCCAAATCGGCGGGACGAGCCCCTGCCGGCTCCCGTGCGCCCCCTTCAGGGTGCAGCAGAGTACTGGTCTGCCTCACCATGTGACTTTTCTCAGCAGTTTTTTGTCCGATCAGCGGGTAAAAGCTACGTCATACAGCACACGCATACATTAAATGTGCACATTTTTGTCCCCCGTTACCCGTCACCACCCAAAAATCTTTCTGCAAACGTTATTTTGGTGACGTGTTAAAAAACAGAAACGGGCACGCGCCACGCAACCCAGTTTACAAGGGACTGCGCGTTCAGAGGCTCGCGCGTCGCTGCCGCACCTCGGGTCTCTGCCTGGATTTGATCGGGGAATGCGCAAATTCAGCAATTTTTACTCCAGAAAATCAAGCAGAAAATACATTTATAACACAGATCAGTGGACAAATATTAGTATCTATTTTATGTTATCATAATTGTTTTTCTCATGATTTCTCGGGTGCGGCTCTGCCTCACCTGCCTCCCTTGACCGCACGTCACTGCAATCAACACACATAACATGCACAGGTAAACACACACACACACATCCCCGGGGCATACAGGCAGTGTTGGTTCACTTTCTACATGAGCTAGTTCAGTTCATAGTTCACAAATTTTAAAATTAACTAATTCAGTTCATAATTAAAACTTTTGAATGAAGTTAAAGGGTAAAGGGGCATTTAGCAGACGCCTTGGTCCAAAGCGACTTACAATCAGTACATTGGTGGGGTTTGACATGTGGACAGCTGGAGGAGGAGGGGGATCAAGGGGATCGAACCGCCAACCGTACAGTTAGTGGACGACCCGCTCTGTCCACCCGCTCTACCCACTGAGCTGCCCCAAGTTCATGGTTTCAAAAATTTTACTAGTTCATAGTTTTTTTTCAATATGTTGCTGCGAGCTAATATTAATATTTTTAGTTTTAACACTGAAACTATGCGTCAGAATCTCATCTTCGTATCATATTTTGATTCCTTATCCAACCAGGGTTCACGTTAGCATTGAGGGGACAGCCTTTCCCCCTTGTCGCTTTAAGGCTTTGTTGCTGTCCATTCAGTCCACACTAGTAGCAGCTGCAGCTTTCACCCCTCCAGTATATTCTCAACAACATGAGGAAAAACTTGCTCTCTATCTATCTATCTATCTATAAAGCACGAAATATATCACCCTATTGAATGAAGTTAAACTGAGAGAGCGTGCCATTCACAGACACCAGAATGAACACGTTCACAGTAACCTTCATCAGGCAGTAACACGGTACGTTCAGTTCACGTTCGCTCAAAATATGAACGAGTTCATGAACTATCGTTCAATGAACGCGTTCAGGCACAACACTGCAAACAAGTGTGTGTGCGTGTGTGTAGCCAGTGAATGTCTTTGCTGATTGGTCAGCAGCAGGAGTACGTGTTTATATGGTGTATGTGTCTTAATTGGGTATTGGGTATGTTTTCGGGTATGTTTTGTATGCATGTGTTGTTTGTATGTGTGTGTTTATTGTGTGTGTATATCTGTATGTTTATATTGTATATGTGCTTCAAATCTGCATGTGTCATTGTATTTGTATATGCTTGTCAATTACATGTGTTTTCACTGGTCATGGTGCATATGTGTGTATGTTGTGAATGCATGCGTCCACGGGACAATGCGCATAGATTTAAACACATGTTTTGGTCGTGTACATGCAGTTATAGAATTCTTGGTAATTGTCTTTGGCAAAATGTCTGAAAAAAAATCTGCTTTGACATTGCTCAAAGTAACTCATTTTCACAGTTTCACAGAAAATTAGAACGGCAAGTTGATACATTGTCTGAGCATTAACTATTTCCATCCATTTCCAAGTGCATATTTAAAAAATAACATAAAATCCGAGTGTCCATGTCCTTTTGCTTTCTAAATCCAAAGTTTTGGCTACATATGCTGATGTTTTTAGTTTGAGCTAGTAGCTGCTTTAACTTTAAAACTGATTTATTCTCAGATTTCTGTGTCCATGGTCTCAATGAAGGTTGATACAAATTGTTGTTTATTTTGTGTTTGATGCAAATCAAACACGATTAACAGAAATAGAATAGACAACATATTCTCAGGTCAATTTATGAAGAAACAGAGGTATGGTCAAATTACATGCCGGTATTATTTACCGATTTTTTTTTTTACATAATTAACTCAAATTACTGTAGGCCTACCTTACCTTACGGTGAAAGCAGCATTGACCCTTGATGTTGACAGTCTTACCTGTAGTGATCCTCAAGGTAACATACCCCTAGTCTCACAAACCTTTCACAAACCGTGTTGGATTAATATTTCAACAGACCCATGCTCTGTGTGGTCTCTCCTGAAAAGCTCTGCAGTAACACATTACATAACGTAAACTGAATCCCAGATTCACACGCCTGTAACCCCTACCTGCTCCCTCATAACATGATTCTGACGACTTACATCTCTTTGTATGAATAATAAAGTGCATGAAACATACAAAGTGAAGTGAATGTTTGCATTCAATAAAGATAAATCTCACACCGGATTTACTGGCAAGGTAATTACACAAAAATGATAAGCTCCGCCCTTTTCTGCCCCCCCCCCATCAAGGAGATTTTCGTGTAATTCCACATCTCCACTCTCACCTTTTGGCAGGCTGTTATCGACATGCAAATGATCCCTTGCGTACCCTGGGAATTAGCATTCAGTCATTTCTCGCACGTCATCTCACTTTTTACACAAACGCTCATTGTCGGCGTGCCGATGATGTTGGAGTTTGAATTATACATTAGGTAACCATCCTTCAGCTCAAGTCCTGGAGAAGTTGAGTTCAGCATATTTCTTTGGTATTCTCATATGGTATCCACAGCAGGTTTGAAATTAATGTGTTTCTCGCCTCCGAGTGTTTGATGGGAACAGCTTTCCGAGTGCCCGTTTTTTTCTGACGACCGTGGCGGAAAAAAAAACACGAGGTTAATTTTGGGACTTCTAATGTATGTAATAAGAGTCGTTGCCAGAGCACTTGCCGCTACAGATGTACTCCAGGTGTACCTGGGAAACGGAAGTGCTGTGCCCGAGATATTCACAGTTCAAGGCGGGCAGTCAGGCACAGGGCTCGTGCACTTAGCGGTGACGGCCGTCGGTCTGGGAAAGGGTCTTGTTTACGGCATGGCTTCTGGATGTCTCTGGCTGTGTGGCGGGTTTGTGTCCAGTGGCTGCCCTGTGGTTGGGCTACATTGTGTTGGTGCTGGGGCTTAGATTGGTGATGTTGTGGGCGGACATTGTTGTGGGGAAGTGACAATGGAGATGCTGTACGCACGGACAAGCACACGCTGCTCACACACATCTTACGCAATTCAAATCAAGGTGGCTATTGAAGAGAAAACTGGAGCACCCAGAAACATTTGTATCTAATTTGTTCCACGAAAACTTTTTCTCTTTCTCTCTCTTTCTCTATAATTATTTAAATTGTTATTCCTGTTAATAATGTACTGTGCGGTAGCTTCTTTATAGATTTTTTTATCTTATTATATTACGATATTTAAAAAATATGTATGAGTAGAAAAGGTTTTTCAATTCAAATCATTCAAGTTATGAAAGCAGTTCAGTCAGACTCCCCATGCAGCCATCTCAGCTCCATCTTGGTCTAATCACTAGCTGGGTGGGAGAACCGAATGCAGGATTCTGCAGCAGCACTGAGATTGCTGCTCGGTGAATAAAAGGCCCATTGCGTTCCAAACTGTCCTTGGAAGGAGGGATACCTCTCCTCCACAGGGTTCCCTCACTAGGGGTCTTAAAGAAGCCCCCTCCAAGGGGCAAGATGCTTAGGCTTAAGACGCTTAATGCATAGTCCCCCAGCAAGGAAGGAGGCACATTTGACTCGACCAAAAATTTGACTTGACTCGACAACCACTGCCTGGCTGGGCAAGACCTCCAGCCTGTAAGAACCATGCACCTACCTACAGTACACACACACACACACACACACACACACACACACACACACACACACCCTCCTGAAGCCGAGCGAGTCCAAGGCCTGCCAGTGTCTCTGGCAGGGGATCCATGCAGTGTTCCAGGTGAGTAGATTTAATCTGATGTCTGCTGGATGTCTAACAGCCACCTTTGAGACGGCTAACCGGTGTAAGACACCTTGTGTGTAAGACAAGCCGGTGTTTAGCAGCACACACACACCACACCACAAAAACAAGGGAAATTCTTCAAAGTCTTACACCGTGACCCCGATGGGCACGGTGGATTTAAAGGGCTGTGAGCACGCATCTTACCCAATTTTACCATAAAAAAACATGACCATACAAGTCAGGGCGTGAACTGGAATGATGCAGGCAATATCTGACTACATGCAGGTAAGATGCAAATAATATGTAGGTAAAATGCATTTATACAGATATATAGATATATCTTAGATATATCTAATTGCCACCAAAAAACAGAGCCTAGGCTGGTTATCACTGCTAAAAGGTGCAACGTGTTTAAAACATTCAATAATGAACTAGAATTACGAACAGAATGAGGAAAAAACTGTTTTGACATTATTTCAAAGACGTCTATGTATTGTGTTGCACAGATAGGTACTTTAGTTAGCAGCTAGCCCAGCTGGCGCTGGCCGGTACCGTGTTGTAATACCACTTTGTACCTCAAGGGGATGATTGCCGTCACTGCAGTGTCCATCTGCCCTCAGTCCAACAAGGGAGGATGAAGAGGTGGTGCTGCCCTGAGGGTGTTCTCTAGCCTCTTGCCCATCATGTACAAAGTTCACTGAGAAATGTAATGCTGGCTCTAACTTCTATGTACAGAATCACTGTAAACAGCCTGCTTTATGCTATATTCAGCGGGGGAGGGATTACGCATTTCCTAGTCTCTTACAATAGATGCCACAGCTTTCTGGCGATACGCTGCCCACTATTATGTGGAGGACTAATTCAACAGTTGGACAGATCATACACATCGCACCTTCAAAGTGCAAAGCACATATGGCACACATTTAGCTTTTTATTGGTAGCGTGACCAAAACAAAAATAGTTTCATCGTCACTCACGGCTTTCGCTTGGATATGTGGACACATGGCTGTATGCAACAAATAATTTGTAACATGAAATGTTCTGAAGTGTTACATAACGTACGGTGTGCTTTCACAGAACAGAAATGCGGGTATCATATAACAACTGTTATATGACATACATAAAAGGATGTATTGTTTCAAACTCAAAACTAGAGTTTCATGGGGTGGGGGGTATGGTGTATATACAACAAAACCAAGGGGTGATTCGTCAAAGCCTGCTCTTGTAAATATATAGGGGAGACTATATAGAGGCTAGGAATGGCCGCCTCTTGATTTTTCCTTAGTTTAATCTTTCTTTACTTATGTCTACCAGGCTCTTAAAGGAGCCTCCCCTGCGGTGCCTTCAATGGCCTACATATATGCAGGCCGATCTCCGATACGTCGAGAAAGGTGCAGGACTTTTGAGGTATCAGTGGTGTTCGGGAAATGAAAGGAATATCCTTAGAATTCAAACTGTGTTATCCAACACAAGAAACGAACGACTAATTCAGTCCAATTCTGACCAGGGAATAATGCTTAACTTACAGTTGAAAGGAGAGGGAAAGAAACGGAAATATGTCAAAGATATATTCATCTTGGAAGACTCCATGCTGCCGTACTTATCCATATTTCAGCCCCCTTGTTAAACATTTATTACGTACTGTGCTTTTTCCCTGGGAACTACTGATTTTTAACCATTAATAAGTATGGTAACACTGATATTAGGAAGCCTCACACAACACAAGGAAAATAAGATTTTTGCTCCAAAATGTCTCCACACAATCATGTATTATGTATTATCATGTATTATCATGCCCCCGTTCTTCCAAGTTAACCTTGAAGTATTTTCAGAAACTTACATAAAAAAATGTAAATCCCAAATAACATCACACATGTTTCATAGCCATGCCATGTGAATTGGCTAATGTCAGCTTAATACAAAAACGTAGTGCCTGGTTATTTAAATCCTGGAAGGCCTCTTAGAAAAATACTTTGGTGCCAAGTAAAAATATTGATTGAACAGCCTTGTCTTGGGCGCTGTACAGCTTAGGGTGGAATAAAATCAAGTAAAAAAAAAAGAGTCTGTCCCTTATCTGGCAACCGCTCAAGGGTCAATCCCACCACACTAATTGAAGGTTGACAAACATTGGGGCTTAAACCACAGTCAATAGGCAGTTACTCGTGGCCAAGTGCTTACAGTAGTACAAATTCAAACACCTTTTGGGTCTGATAGCTGTTTTTCATTATTCATCATGAGATATGTAATATTGATGTTCTGATAACAATGAATAATTCAAAACAAGACAAATCAATTACGAATTGCATTGGTTTGGCGTGTCTAAAAGGTGCCATTTCCGCAGTGTTTTTGAAACTGTGCAAATGTTGCTGAAGATAATCTGCAAACCCGCACCTTACACAGACTTGCTATGAGGTACTTCATAATCAAGCAGATACCAAAGCTACCACCAGTGAATTAATTCACATGTTGTTCAGGAGGAGGTGAGGGGTTAGGAAATCTTGCTTAAGGATGCATACAGCTTACGCTTCGGACAATGGGGATCGAACCCAGTGTCTTTCAACCACTAAACCATCCTCCCCCAGGATCTTACGCAGGTCTCACAAATGTAGGAAGTCAATCTGTGGACGATTTCTTTAAATGAAAGCTGTTCTGTTGAATAAGGCAATCCACATGACCACAATCACAACTGTGAGAACAACACCACATCCTGTGATTCAACACAATACAAATACAGTCACAATTATCAAGTTTAAAAAGAGAATTAGCAGGAAATATTCTCTTACTTAATGGTGTTATTTTTCTGATGTAGCTCTCTGGTGACACTTAAAGCATCTAAATTCAACAGTACACACAACGAGGGAGATGACTGATCTTTGCGAGCCAATATTAGTTGTTTTATGATGTGATACGTGTGCACATTATCGGAATTCACATACTCTATCCTCACCATCAATCATTACCTGGCATTACTTCGTTGACTCTTCCATTTTCACAGAAACACACACACAAAGCAATTTGAACTGTTTACGAAAGCATGTGATGGCTTTGTCTTCACTTTCACCAACAATTTTGCAAGATAACTTATATCCAGAGACACCCTGGTTGATAATGGCCTCAAATTCATCGCTCGCTCTTTTGGACACCTTCCACTTTCTCACAGATGAATCAGTGGGAAAGTGACAGGGGTGTGAGGGAGGTTGGACTGTATTATATCCACCAGTTTTCCAGTCATCAATTGGTCGATTTGCCCCTAAACAACAATGGCTTGAAAATCCCCAATCCCATGAAAACACTATTATTTTTCAGCAATAACACAGCTAAAACACACACGCAACTGATTTGACTTGAAAAGACTGCAGAAATGAGTTGTTATGATTGGTTCAGAGAACATTTGTTTTTTTGTCCAAGCTAAATATTTCTTTTGATGTACTTCTTGTTGTAGTGATACGCCCTTGCAGTCACTCTTTAATTAACATTGACATCTTCATCGACAATTAATTGTGGATAACTATGTTGACAGCAAACACAACAAGGCTTAATAAATGAATAGTGTGTCAACACAAAGCTATAACGACATTGTTGCTCAACTGAAATACTAACTAAGATGGCATCCATAAACAGGCTCCCTCTAACCACAAGACGCAAGGAGTAACGGGAAAGCAAATAGCAGCCTTTTTTTCATTATTAGTGTTTTATTATTGAATTAATTCCAAACTAAATGTAACATCTTCCTCGAGCACAACTGCTTGATGAAGTTAAGACGTTAAGGACGTTTCTGAGATCAGATTTGCATCTGGCCCAAACCACACACCTGTTGTGAAATCTGACGTGGCACATATGGCCACTGGTCTGTGGATTGGTGAAGATATAACATTCCTCTGCATAATAATGACTCAGACTGGTTTGTTTGTGATTATCCTATTGGGCATCTGATGGCATTGATATTCATGACACTAAGTTTGGTCTCCGTGGCAACATTTGTAAAAACACCAACATATTAATACGTGAAGAAATTATAGTGACACATCATCAATCTTAGGGACGTTTAAACCCATTGCTAAACCCCTCTGTGCTAAGGCTCTCTACAATGAAACTCATCAAGATTGACATTGTGCCACATAGTCAACCGAAGTAGAACTTTTCTACTTTCGACGAGTTGATTACATATGACTGCTCTAATGTACTAAAAGGCTAAGTCACACTGCATATTTTACCGCACATTGCGTCATGACTAATTAATTTATGAACTGAACGCTTTGGGTTCATTTTTTATTTAGCGTCCTATATAGTGAGACTAACAGATTGATGTTGGGTGGAAGGAAATAAAAAGTCAATTTTGCTTTTATTTATGTAAGCCACCTCTTCAGGAGGTCAAGTAAGTGTCATGTCATGTTTAATAGTCCTATGTTTAATTCTGTTTGAGAATGTTTTGTTTATGCCCTATGCTATGCCATACCCACTCACCATATGCCGATGGTAAGGGAAAAATGCTTTTACTTCACTAGGTTATACATTACCATTCATTGTGAAATTAATCATGATCTAATTGAAATATTCATTGGTTATATCACTAAGTCATGTATCACTACATGACCATGCTAGTATCGCTTCCAGCACTGACAAAGCAAAAATGAAAGGGAATGACTTGCTAGGAAGTCATACCCTTTCATGTGTGTAGTGTGTAATGTCAGCACAGGATCAAGGATCTATGAAGCACAACTTCTACTTCTGGATGAAGATGATTTGAGTGCTGAAAGGTTGAGCCTATTGTTCACATAGTGTGTAAATACTAGCATGTGGTTCATTGAAAATATGGACGCTGCTTGCATTGAGTTCAAAGGTGAAGGTGTGGAGGTGCTGATG
>OMKQ01100066.1:0-22563 GCA_900302335.1 Phycis phycis
CCCTGCCGGTGGACAGTCTCTGCAGGTACTTGTTGGTGAGGATGGCTTTGCGCTCCTCCTTGCGCTGAGCCAGAGCCACGTACAGAGGCTTGGTGGCCACGATGCGGCCGTTCATCTCCGTCACGGCCTTGGTGGCCTCCTCGGGCGAGGAGAAGCACACAAAGCCGAAGCCTTTGCTCTGGCAGCCGTCGGTCATCACCTACCAGGGGAAAGACAGTGGAAGGAAGGCCTCCTTCAGACAGACAGACAACTTGGTGAAGGACTGCAGAGTCACTCGCCATCTTCCGGAAGAGACTCAAGACCCACTTGTTCAGAGTTCACCTGAACCCTGCATAACTATCCTCACGCTCTTATTTGTTGTGCGTCTTGGCACTTTGATGACTCTTTAACTTGGCACTTAGTCAGAGATGTTGTACACTAGCAATGGTTAATCTAGCAATTGAAATGCTTGAAACTTGTTCTGGTGACTTTCTTACAGTATTAGCAGCAGTGTTGTTTGTTTGTTTCACCTTCTTATGACAAATGTACTCTTTGTAAGTCGCTTTGGGTAAAAGCGTCTGCTAAATGCCCTAAATGTAAAGGTAATGAAGGGCAACGGTTGGTTGGGATCAATAAATCAAAGGGTGTGAGCTACTGGCTGTACCTTTGCACTGGTAATCGTCCCATAAGGGGAAAACTCCTTCCTGAGCCTCTCGTCATTAATGGTGTCATCCAGGTTCTTCACGTACAAGTTCACTCCCTGCAACCACACAGAGAACAAGATGATCCAAGTAGACATGAGGAGATGCAAAGAGGGCCGCATTGACTTTAGCTCCACCTCACTACAACACAGCATACTTGGCACCACAAAATACACACACACACTATATATATCCAATACACAGTCTACTGTCAAAAGAAACTGCAGATATCCATGATGTACTTTGTTCATGCTTTAAGATTATCGAGCACTAAGAGCCCTCGCTTCTTCCTCAGCTGTACGGTGTACCTGATAGCGCTGAATGCGGTCCTGTTTAATCTGGTCAAACTTGCGCTTGAGCTCTCCCTGTCGCTCGCTCCTCTTCTGGGCTCGGCCGGCGTAAAGGACTTTCCCATTTAGCTCTTTTCCATTCATCTCCTCAACTGCCTGAGGGACACCACACACAAAACAGACAAGGAAAGATGAAGTTCATGGAATAGACATCCAGACATACATTTGTGATTAGAACAAGAAACTTTGAACCACCCCTGTGAGACACTTTAAAAGAGTCTGAGGACTCGTTCCAGACCTTTTGGGCGTCCATGTGGTTTCCATAGTTGACGAAGCCAAACCCACGGGAACGGCCCCGCTCATCCGTCATCACCCTCACGCTGAGGGTCTTACCTGAGAGTCAAATCATACAAATTGCCAGTTCATTCAAAAGCGAGAACAATCTCAAGTGTTGCCTGGATTGCAGTGCCGTGCTCCACGCCTGTACACTCAGGATAATGGAAAGCATTTACCAAACTTGGAGAAAAGTTCCTTGAGTTTTTCATCAGTGTATTCTTCCCCAAAGTTTTTGATGTAGACGTTGGTGAACTTCATGGCTTTGGCCCCAAACTCACACTCCCTTTCCTTGCGGGACTTGAAGTGGCCAACAAATCTACAAATAAAATGAATCACAATGTCTCAAAAATAGCACGACAGACATTGGGTGTTAAACAGATGACAGACAGGTTGTATCAGGATTGATGTCATTACTTCCTAGATACTATATTGCGTCAAATCAGATTACATCAAACCCATAAATTGACCATCACAAAACATGGTTAAACAATGATGCCATGTTATAAATAATGTATTCCTCTATTTCTGGGAAATGATTTTGCTTACTTTATGGGATACTTACTTCCTAATGATTTTATCTATGGCAATGATGCCCACATCACTTTCATTTTGACACACACACACACACACAACTAATTCACTGACCTACTCAGGGATAAGTGACATTTTTCCCCCAGGAAAGGGGCCTTTCGCTTGAACATGTCCAACTCACACCCTGCCTTTTGACTGAGCAAAAAACAAGTCAACTGGTAGTGAACAAGGCCACTCCACAATGGAGATTAGCTGAACTGGTCTCAACGTTAACTACTTGCATACACAGGATTTCCTTCATCATAGTTTGGCATCAACTCACACTTTGCGATCATTCAACAGCATCCCGTTGATGGTTTCTATGGCCCTGTGTGCAGCCTCCTGTGTCTCAAAGTGGACGAAGCCGTAGCCTCTGGAGCCTTTCTCATCACAAACAACCTGGGAAGAACATGCACCATGTCAAAACTAGGTAGTGAGGAAATCATGGTAACCATGCTGATATCATATAGTTTGAGCCCCTTTATGTTAGTCAACGGTTACAGCTAAGACCTCACATGTACCAGTGTGTTGACCTAGTCAATGTATATTGTCCAATAACTAAATCATATTGACATAAAGCAGTAAACACGTGATGTCCAAACAGATTACAGCTTTGTTTGACTTTCAAAACAAAGCTTAAGCTTAAGTTTAAAACTAAATAATTATACTAAATAGTTTACATGCTGTGCAGTGGGTTTACTTCAATCCACTTCTAATTTACTACAAAACACAATGATCAGCAGTAAGAAAATTTAAATGAATTCCCTTGCCAACTTTTGGCAGGTTTTCCCCGCATTCCTCCCAAGGTCAGTCTAGTGATTAATCCATCTTCAGGTCTCTATAGATTCACAGGGATGGTCCTCACAACCAAATTTTCCTGATGGTTAATCTGACGTTTTGTGATGGACTAGAAATGAATGTTTAGAAATCACAATTGAGCACATTAAAATCTAATTAGCCTCACAAATCAGATGGCAGACATGCTCAAATCTGTGTGCACAGGCTGTTCAATTTCTTTCCCTTCAAAAACCAATCATGTTCCTGTTGACGTGGATCTGTAGGAGCATGTTAGGCTGAACCCATCTCCACTGGAGACACCATGCTGGGCAGAACCACGACGATGCTTTATGGCTGACCACCCAGTGGAAGGGAGTCAAGAAATGGAGAAGAAAAGAAAGTGTCATGGCATCGTCCTCAAAAAAGAAAAATACGAATAAATAATGCTTCCGAAGAGCACAACCGAACTATACTTTGGAGGTAGATGGAGATGGAGGGAAGAGAACCTAAAATGCCCCACTGGACACCGGCGCCCTTAGACAGTGTGGAGAGGTTTCAAATCAAGCCAGTGTAGTACACCAGCCACTGGAGAGGTTTCAAATCAGGCCAGTGTAGTACACCAGCCACTGGAGAGGTTTCAAATCAAGCCTGTGTAGTACACCAGCCACTGGAGAAGTAAATGGTAAAATCATCTTCTGAAATCACCATCTTGTCAGTGAGTCATGGAGTTTCTTTCCCGAGGATGAAAACTTTTAAAAAGCACACTCGGGGGCCCCTTGTGCTTGCTGGTTTCTGGCACATGTCTCGGCTCCACCCAGATGTTTGGCCAAAGCAGTGTCCAACTGCAGGACAATCCAACACATCCCTAAGTGACTCACCATATACATTTGCATTGGGTTGTATACATGAGGCCAATCCTTTATAATTGTTCAACTAAATCTAATAATTGCACTGCTATAAAAAGTGTCCATAAGCCACTGACCTTGCAGGACAAAATATTCCCAAAGGCTGAGAACGTATCATACAGGGCCTTGTTGTCGATGGAGTCATCCATGTTTTTGATGAACACATTTCCCACACCTGATTTCCTCAGTCCTGGGTCACGCTGAGACCACATTATTCTGATGGGACCACCCTTGATAACTTCATAGTTCATTGTATCCAAGGCACACTCCGCTAAAAAAAATAAAAAAATAAAAAGAATATAGTGGAATGATATTGAACACATTAAAAATAAAGATTAAGGCACGATGATTTCTTTCTAATTAGTGTTAGTTATTCTATACTAGCAGGTTCTATGATAACCATTAAAATACATTATTTATTCAGATGTATTTACGTTTGTATTTTCAGCTGTTTTACTGCAATGCTAATTGTGAATGCCCTTGCGTACTGTACCATCAGCTGGTTGCTGGAAGTTGATGTATGCATATCCCAGAGACCTGCGTGTGATGAGGTCACGGCACACACGGATGGACATGATTGGCCCTGCAGGGGAGAACTTCTGGTACAGCATTGCCTCTGTGACGTCAGGATGTAGGTCCCCTACATACAATGAAGCTAGAGGGTACGCTGGTCCATTAGAGTTCATCTTGGCTTGTAACTAAAAGAAGAAATAAATCATACATGCAAGTCCTCAAAAAATCTCTGAAGTCAGTAGCCTCTTGGCCCAGCAATTTAAAAATATATTTGGACGAGTTTTGTAGAAGTCAACCGCAATACCAATTTGTATCAGGCGTAGGGTTAGATTAAATAAAAACATACTTAACATTATTGCAAATTATTGATTAGATCTCCACTGACAGCCCAACACTGGACAGCAATGAGTCCGATTTAAGTAACCATTTGTCAATCATATAACATTGTATTAACCATATCCATCTATACCTTTTTAAATCAAATTACATTTTAAAAGGAACACAGGACAACAACAGTAGGTTGTCGTGGTTGTCAGTATATGTCAATAAAAAAAAAGGTAAATAATTGGGCATCATTTAAGGAAAGTGTATTTATGTTTATTACGCTGAATGTTTTAAATAATCCAAGATATCGTAACTGCAGGATTTCACACCAAATTAATCCCGAAGTTCGGACCTTCTTGCCAGAATGGACACAAAATATATATTTACGCTACCATCTCAAAACAGTTGGTTTTGGTTTTCTAAAGTAAAAACGGATATAAAAGAAATGCGGGAGTTTGGGAGAAGCATGCTACAAGTTAGCCATGTCCACTGTGAAGCTAACCGACTCCACTCGGTTAAAAGTTATCAGGTGAAGCTACCACTCTGAAGCTAACCTGGACAGTTGTCAGGTGAAGCTACCCCTCTGAGGTTAACCGACTCCACTCGGTGAAACAGTTGGCAGATGAATCTACCGCCCTGACGCTAACCGGAACCGTTAGCAGGTGAGGCTACCCCTCTTAAGCTAACCTGAACCGTTAGCAGGTGAGGCTACCACTTGGAAGCTAACCTGAACAGTTAGCAGGTGAGGCTACCACTCGGAAGCTAACCTGAACAGGTAGCAGGTGAAGCTACCACTCTGACGCAAACCTGTAGTTAGCAGGTAAAGCTACCACTCTGAGGCTAACCTGGACAGGTATCAGGTGAAGCGACCACTCTGAGGCTAACCTGAACAGGTATCAGGTGAAGCGACCACTCTGAGGCTAACCTGAACAGGTATCAGGTGAAGCGACCACTCTGAGGCTAACCTGTACAGTTAGCAGGCAAGGCTACCACTCTGAGGCTAACCTGAACAGGTATCAGGTGAAGCTACCACTCTGACGCTAACCTGTACAGTTAGCCGGCAAGGCTACCACTCTGAGGCTAACCTGAACAGTTATCCGGTGAAGCTACGTGTGGTTTAGTTTATTTGTTATGATCCGAACTACTACCTATCAATTAGATCAAAACAACCCACTCTGGTTGGTTTGGGACCCGGGACGAGAAGCTTCCGAAATTCACTTTTCTTACTGTTAAATGGCCCACGGCGTGTATGGCTTCGGTGCGTCGCCTCACCACAATAAAAGTGTATTTTCATTTTAATTGCACGGAGAAACACCTGCCAGTGGTCCGCCGCGGAGCGCGCTGCTAGTTATCGAACATGGCAGCGAGCTCAACGATTAAACTACGCAAGCGAAAATAGTTCTGAGTCCTGTGTGCCCAATTGAGTGCCGATCGGGCCAGAATTTTCTGTACATGCCCGACATGACCCGACCCGAGCCCGAAAGGCATCCAGCTTTTTACGTCCGAGCCCGACAAAGTGAGTCTATTTTTTTTCCATACTAATGACGTCTGTGTTTATGAAAGTCCGCTGCAAGGCATTTGGTGATGTCAACAAACAGATGAGTGCAACATGCGCGGGTTAACGCGCGAGTAAATTAAACATTTCAAATCGCGCAGATGTGACCCGAACCCGACCCGAACCCGAGCATCACTTCTAAAGGTTTGTCCTATATTTGTCCTATCCATCCTCTAGTGCCCAAGCAGCTACTTCACTGGCTTCTCATTCATGTGGAGACAAGTCTAACGAGAACATCTCCGTTAATGGAATGGATTTAAAATTTACTTGCTACTGTAGGCCTATTTATTTCAAAATAAAATGAAGTATTTGGAACAATCAATTTAGATTTATGTAATAGCAAAGCAACCTTGCATTGTTGTGCCTGCGCACTTTGTTTCACTGTGGGACGGTGAGAAACGTCCTCTCGATTCCTTTGTATGTCTTACCATGTGAAGGAATTGACAGTAAAGCTACTTCGACTTTGACATGGTTGCTCCTACTTTGGGGAAAGAAAGACATTTTGCTTTTTATCTTAAACGAAACTTTATTTCACTGAATGGTCTTTGACACTTTCCTATTTCTTACACGTATAGTGAAACTAGAATGATTTTAAAGATACATACACAAATCTAGAATTACACCAACCATTGTTTATCTCCATTTCACCATTGCTTTAGAGCTATTCTAAGTTTTCACAACCACGTGTGTGCACTGGGTAATAGACTGTTACAGAAGCAATTTTAACCAGAAGACTTGTCAATAAAAACAAAGCAAATTGAGATAGCCGATATACAGACAGACTTTGTTCCACATTCACTAACTGCATTTTCTTCAAGCAGAGAATTTACTTTTTTTTTCAATAACGTCAAATTCATTGGAACATCGTCAGCGCAGACAAACCATCAGCTATATATGTGGAATGGTGTCTTCAACTACAGTATGGGGAATGCAGTGGTGACAAATGGTATTGTGACACTGGACTTCTTCCATTAGAAAGGGCTTCTCCAATTGGTTTCATCTTTACATTTGATTCAGAGATAACTGTTTTATACTGGAAGATAGCTGCTACATCCCAACATACATGCACACAAAAGAGGCTGCAAGATAAATTCAGGCACCAAACTTTTAGAGAAAATAACTATTTAAAGAGGAATATTTTGCAAGCAGGGTTGATACAGTGTGATAAAGACAATTTCAATCAACATCAATAAAAGATTATTCAAGGCTTACATACACATGATAGTCTAACTGGGAAAATACATGGACCACATTGAAGCACATTTTTTTTCTTGCGCTGATTTCAAGCAGCACCTGAATAGTGAGTAAAACTAGGACAATCCACACTTTGAAAATAATTAAAAATAGCACTGCCTTTCAGTCTAACAAAGTGGAATGTCTTAGGTTAAGGAAATGTTACGACCATCTGAAAGGGCTCCTTAATCAACGCTTTTGTGAAAATAATCAAAGAATATCAACAAGATGCCAGTGTCACAATACAGCCACTCTCCTTTCTGTATGAGCTCACAGCAGAATTGCAGTTAGTAAAATACAGGATTGTACAGTGTCCCCTTTTTATTATTAACAATTTAGACTGTGAAGTATTGAATATATAGCATCACAGTGTTAGGTGAAAAATCAACTGCCAGTTTAGTAACCATATCGGAAAACCTGTAAATTCCATGACAAATCACACAAAGAGTATGTAACAAAAAAGGATGGAAAATGCACAACAAACTAGTGTGGGAAAATGAATAAAGGAGGACGATTAGAAGTCTCCCCTCCCCCAACACACACACCACTCACAACCAGTCTGCCCTCCTGACGTCACTCACAACCAGTCTGCCCTCCTGACGTCACTCACAACCAGTCTGCCCTCCTGACGTCACTCACAACCAGTCACATCAAGTTCCTCTCCAAGTCACTCACAACCTTGCAAACGCATCCACACAAAGCCAAAAGAAAAATACTGCGACATGGACCTGTCACCTCCCAGCGAACTGAGAGGGGTAAACTAGTTGGTCTGGAGCAATTCAGTCTGCTTCTCATACAGAAGGGGAAGGGTTTAGGGGAGCAGAGGGGATGAATATAAGCTGTGTTTAAGATCAAGAGTGTAGGTGGATTAACAGTGCAATTTCATTAGTTTTCCCCTTCTCCGGTCTCTCCTTCGTCTCCCTGGTTTTCTGATGTCCACAACTGTAGGGAGAAAAGGACATTAAGATGAAGGGAACAAGGAGGTGAAGACCATGGACAAGGACAAAATATGAAGACCATTCAACTCACAGTCAAGTTGTCCCTTAGTAGTTGCATGATCAGGGTGCTGTCTTTGTAGGAATCTTCATTCAAAGTGTCAAGTTCAGCAATGGCTTCGTCAAATGCCTGAAAATAAAGCAATTCAGGGGTTCAAATATGGAAGTAAGCGGTGACAATTTTAGACTGGTCTTGAAATGTTAGTATAGGCTCAATCAATGCCCACAGGTTGACGTGGCCGCCACAGCGTGAAATTATTGTTGTCGTGATTACCAGTGTAACCACTGTTACACTGTACAGCAGCCGTCCCCACACCTGGTCCCCAGCTAAGATCAACAGGGTTAGATGTACCTGGTCCCCAGCTAAGATCAACAGGGTTAGATGTAGCTGGTCCCCAGCTAAGATCAACAGGGTTAGATGTACCTGGTCCCCAGCTAAGATCAACAGGGTTAGATGTACCTGGTCCCCAGCTAAGATCAACAGGGTTAGATGTAGCTGGTCCCCAGCTAAGATCAACAGGGTTAGATGTACCTGGTCCCCAGCTAAGATCAACAGGGTTAGATGTACCTGGTCCCCAGCTAAGATCAACAGGGTTAGATGGCTACATCTACAGCTCCTTTCACACATGCACTCACAACCCTGAAAAGTTTGGGGTGGTTTCCTTTTACAGAGGGCATGTGTGAATGGGAACAGGGATTGATATTCTGGAAAATATGCAGACAATTTGCCCACTCAAGAGCTAGTGACATTCCCGGGTCACTGTCTGTATGGCTGTAAAGTGGATGAAAGCTGTCACATTGCCGGAGAGGCAAGTGAAGTCACGTCTGCCTGGCAGAAATCTTCATGTAAAGCGGTCCAACCAATCACAAAGTTGATCTTATCTTACAAGACTCTGAGGACAGACGTGAAATCCCAACTGTTTATCTCAACGTGCCAATGCCTTTTGAGTGATCCTTTTGTTTGCTCATATGCTCAATTTTTCAAGAATGGCTGGAAAGTGAACAAGTTCCAAAATAAGGGAGCTCCACTCAGTCCAGGAGTTAAATAGCGACAGCCATCCATAAGTGTTGCTTTAGCGCCATCTATTGGCCTTCCCTCTCTGCTGTACCAAACCTTGGTATGACGTGTGAGCGGGCAACAGAAAGAACTTCAGCGTTCTTCAGCCGAACAGAGCGAGTCCTGCTGTGGAATATCATCAAATCTTCTCTGCATAATGCTCTTATTTGTTGTATGTCCTGGCACTTTAATCTTTACTCTTTGTAATTTGGCACTTTGATCGCTCTTTGTAATTTGGCACTTAGTCAGAGATGTTGTACACTAGCAATGGTTAATCTAGCACTTGAAATGCTTGAAACTTGTTCTGGTAACTTCTTACTGTATTAGCAGCAATGAAATGTTTCACCTTCTGATGACAAATGTACTCTCTGTAAGTCGCTTTGGATAAAAGCGTCTGCTAAATGCCCTAAATGTAAATGTAAATGTTCAAATCACCTCATTTGTACTTTTAGCCATCGGAAGATTGTAGGCACATTGAAGCCTGCCATAAGAGGCAGGGTTCAATGTACCCAGTGAGTGGACCCGACAGTCACTGTAGTCCACACAGCAATTCTACCTGATATTGCAGTTTAGTTTGTTGCGTTATTAAAATAACATTTGTTTTATAATAATTTAATATTTCCTCAAAAATAAATTGGGCCACTGACCACTAATTGCAAAAAACTCTCCCGAAGCCGTAAATATCATCTACCATTCATGTATTGAAACGTAAAAGCTATTCTACCAACATTAGTATTAAAAGGTGTTTATACCGTCTTCGCCAGGCTACAGGCCTTTTCCGGGCTGTTGAGGATTTCATAGAAGAAGACTGAGAAGTTGAGGGCCAGACCCAGCCTAATGGGATGTGTCGGCTGCATGTCGTTCTTGCTGATGTCAAAAGCATTTTGATAGGCTTGTTGAGAGTTCTCCACTGTGTCTTCATGGGAAACAATACATAGCATTAACCGGCTACATTCACTGGTCGGAATTTAGGTTTGTTTTTATACACATATATATATTGAAAAACACACCTTTCTTGGCGTCACCGGTTGCCACCTCAGAAAGGTATCGGAAATAATCCCCTTTCATCTTCAGATAGAAGACCTTGCTTTCAGCAGCAGTTGTATTATCGATCAGATACTTGTCCAGGAGTGCCTAGAAACAAGGAGCACAGCCTTCAGAGTAAAAGTACATCGTATGCATCAGATGTATTATTAAATACATCACTATGTTAAAAAAAATAAAAGATAGTAATTGACAGAACTTACTAGCACTTCGTTACAGATGGACTGCAACTCCGTTTCAATATCGGCCCGGTAACCCCGGGCCATCTCCTGCTTCTTCTCATTGCCCTCAGTTTTCTGCTCAATGCTGGAGATTACACGCCAAGATGAACGGCGCGCCCCGACCACATTCTTATAGGCAACGGAGAGCAAGTTGCGCTCCTCGTTGGAGAGTTCCAAGCCATGCTCCGTTACACTCTTCATGGCACTCGCCATGTCATCGTAGCGCTCAGCTTGCTCCGCAAGCTTCGCCTGCTGTACCAGGTCCGTCTTGTCCATGATCTAGTCTGTTGGGGGCCGAAGCATCACAATAGTGGTCAGTCAATACCAACATGGACATGTATATTTAAAATACTGATCATTTTTAAATAACGTGTATGGACTTGGCAAGGCTCAGGGAATACAGTATTAATAAGTATTTATATCAGGTACGTGAAAACACAATTTCATAGTCAAGTACAACATTCACGTAACCCAGTAGTAATAACGTTAATAGTAAGTAGACGACACAACCGTTTGATCCAATTATTTTCAATCTAAACGGCATCGGCGCTTTTATGATCAAGGCAGCCACATAAAACATCATGTAATGTTTTAAGTCATTATAACGATAATATGCTTGATCTAGCCAAACAATGAGGCCTAGTTGGCTCGTTTATCTCCGTTACCATTTCCTAAACCGAGCCTCCCCGGCGCCTCCGGGACCGGTTCGGAGGCCCCGGGTCGCCCGCACAGCACACGGCTGCCCAGTCGATGGTCAACATTTCGAGTAACATTACACTAAGTTAACGTATCAGTACCGGACCGAGCGGAACCCTCGGGTGGCAGCGCATTTCTAGTGGATGGCTAGGTTTACAAAGCATCCATCACAGCCGGACCACACCTCGTTTCTAGTGAATGGGTTGGTTTGAAAAGCCAAACCACACCTCGTTTCTAGTGAATGGGTTGGTTTAAAAAGCCGAACCACGGTGGTACACAGCGGGCCGAGCCTCCGTGATGGAGCCACAGGCTAGGCCCGAGCTAGCAATGGCTGACCCGCTCCAAACTCCAAATGTCGGCCCATCAAATAGATTACCGTCCTTTTCATCCATCGATACGAGATAGCTTACTCGTAGGACCGTTAGCATATTTAACTATATAACCCAACGTCAATAGTTGTAGAAAGGCTGTCTGGACTACGAGCCAACGGAACAAAGTGTCGTGGAATCCGACTCCGAAAGCAAGCTAGCCGCCGTTAGCCGCCGTTAGCCAGCATCTAACATGAGCACCTAGCACGGTGGCTTCTCCACATCACTCCGATAGTAAAGACGCAAGCGTTGACGTCGACATTAACATGCATATAACCCCATTTACAAACAGAGTATTAAACGGTTAAAAGCCTACCACACTTAATATATTGGCGACTTTAAATCTTGTTTTTTCTCTGGACGATTGAGCCTCCGTCCTCCGTGTTGCTCGGCGTCTCGTTCAGGGCAGCAGCACTTCCGTTACCTTGACGCTGGTTTCCTCCTGTCTGCATTATGCAACATCAGCCCACCAACACAGGAATACTTTACAAGAAGGGCCCATCAATGAACCGTTCATTACCATTAGTTAATGCAGTAATAGGTATTATTATACAGCATTAGCATAGGGGTTAGTGGTAGTTGATTAGGGTAAACCCCATTCATAACTTTATACCTCAGTAAACATGGACACCATTAGTAAACATGAAAACAATTAGTAAATAATTGCCAGACCATTTGTTGTTGTATGGGGCGGCATTGCTCAGTGGGTAGAGCTGGTCATCCACTAACCGGAAGGTTGGCGGTTCGATCCCCAACTGTCCACATGTTGAACCCCACAAATGTACTGATTGTAAGTTACTTTGGAGAAAAGTGTCTGCTAAATGCCCCTTCTTCTTCTTGTCAGTTAATGCCATTGTTCGTTAATGTTTATTACTGAATTAAGTCATTGTAATTTTTTTTTATTAATGTACCCATTTTGCAAAGTGATACCACAAATACAATTTGATTTATTCAACACAATATCATGATTCCCAAGATATTAGCGTACTAATACCATATGAGGAGACTGATACCAGAAGAGATTTTGACATTATTGAGAGAGTGAACTTGCTGAGTTGTCTATCCTGTGAGTGTCACTGGGGAGGGACATGGTAAATAGAAGCAAGACATTGGTAACAATACTGCTCTTAACGGTACTTAAAAACATTGAATATTTAATTTAATATAAACATGTACGATTGTTCACACACCAGTATAAATCAAGCATCTTCTGTCAAAAGCAAGGATGTGATGTTGAAACAGGCTTGTTTACAAATCATGTATCCCAAAGTATTACAATCAACTGGAGTCCTATTGCATCCACATTCTGCTGAGATGGTGACTGCTGAGTATAGTGTCACTTAAATATCAATGTTAAGTTTAATGAACCCCTTAATAACTTTAACCTTCACAGAAATACATTGCATGTTCTATAATTACAATAGTGATGGGTGTATTTCATCATAGGTCATAACCATACAAACCACTATTCTGAATGGTTGTAACATTCATGAATAGATCATTCAGAATTGAACCCTCCTCAACATTATTTTAGCACATAGAGGGTAAATATTACGCAAGACTGAGATATCTCTTTGCTAATAAATGTTGCCAAGTTGTGCGAGAAGGTGGAGATAGAATGTATATTAAACTAAAATAGTTTGGGGCACTAAATAACAATAAAGGACAATAGAGAACATGTGATTGTGTAATGATAGAATCTCAAACTCTTGTAGTCATGATTTTATTTGTAACATAGAAGCTTTTTTTTCAACATATTGGACTACTCTGCAAATTTTGATTTTGAACAATTGCCAAGGGAAATACTAAATTGGAGGGGTGTGGGGAGACCGTTTGTGAGTGGGGAGACAGTTTGGGAGTGGGGAGACAGTTTAGGAGTGGGGAGACAGTTTGGGAGTGGGGAGACAGTTTAGGAGTGGGGAGACAGTTTGAGAGTGGGGAGACAGTTTGGGAGTGGGGAGACAGTTTAGGAGTGGGGAGACAGTTTGAGAGTGGGGAGACAGTTTAGGAGTAGTGAGACAGTTTAGGGGGTGAAATGGGATCAAATTCAATGTTGACACATAGTCGACCATTTGGGAAGACCTCCATGCCAAATGAGGTGGCCCATGAAACCTTTTGTGCATACTGGCATGAAGAACATTAGACATGCAAAACAGGAGATTGTAGTTTTATGTTATTACATCCAGTGCATGTATCATGCACTGGATGCAGCTAGTTTTTAATAATTACTCTGAAATGTAATTATTTGATGAAGGAAAAACATACAAACATAAGTATCAGGAAAAAAAACTCAATTCACCATATTGGCTCAATTCCCAGTGTTGCTTGCAATCCTTCCCTGACACTTTTCCATCGTTCCTTTTTTTCCATTTCTATAGAACTGAGGATCGTTTGAATCTAAGTTCTATAACGCACCCTAGAAATAACTGAGGATCATTTGAATCTAAGTTGGTATGGCTGTCCGCTTGCCTGCTACCAAGGTTTGTAATAACTTCAGTTTTTTGATCACCTCAATATCTAGGTCACATGGAGAGAAACTATCCCATAGCATAACTGTATAATCTATATAGTCTTTATACATGCAAAATACAACTACATTATCAAAGAGTACAGCAAAGCACAGCAAATATTGAGTTAAATTCTGTTTTCCTTTTTTACATAAAAGTCTACTGGAAGCTTAATAAAAACTGCATGGAAAGATTTTCCTGAACACAAGTATGCCAGAACACAACCCTGCAAACAGCTGCCTTTTCAGAAGCCTTTCCTCATAGGACATTTGGAGACAATGCACGTGAGGATGTCAATCTGCGTGATTCTCATGGTTCCATTACTGGTGCAATGTTCTCCAGCCAAGAATGGATACATTGAAGCAAGGGCACCTAAGGTAACGAAACCTAACAATTAATTAAATGCATTGTTTGAATCTCAGATATCGTTGAATTGCTGAATGTTTGCCACTGAAATATGTAATACCTTCAAGATGTGTCGTATCTTTGCAGAAAGACATTGTGACCATTCCTGAGTTCCCTCAAGACATACCAGCAGAACCAGATGCTGATGGTAATGTAATTTGCAGACAAAAAACAAAAAATAAGTACAAAACAAAAATGTCCAAATGATATTAGTTTAACAACGGCTATAATCCGATATGTGTAGCATTGGGCATTTTCTTTGAAAATAGGCACACTTTTCAACGTTAATAGATATTTTCCACTAAATAATACAATTCAGGGCTGCCCACGTGTCTGCTCTGTGTATGCCTGATTGGATCGGTGTACTGTGAGGAGACGTCTCCCCAAATGGCAGCTGTTCCAGTACTGCCCAGGGAAACAGGATATCTTTACGCACGCTACAACAAGATTAAGAAGATCAAAAACAACGACTTTGCGGATTTGGGTAAATGGAATAATGTTGGTTCCTTATGATTTGCATCAATTACCTTTTGGTAAATATTTTGGGCAACTTCAAATAACAATATGTTTGGCTCTCCTTCTTTCTTTTCAGTCACCTTAAAAATCATTGACCTGACTGGAAACATCATCAGTGAGATAGAAGACGGGGCGTTTTCCAAACTGGCCAACCTAGAGGAGCTCTACCTGGCGGAGAACAAACTAACCAAACTGCCAATGCTACCGAATAAACTAACGACACTGAATGCCAATTTCAACCTTCTGAGGTCCAAGGGTGTGAAGCCCAATGCTTTCAAGGTAAGACGTGATACCAAAAGGTTAGGAGTCACTTTCTGTACCAAGATGCAAATTCAGTTCAAAAGTAAATGAGTCAATCTGAAAAGTTAATCAATGTCTTGTGCACAGAAACTTTCCAAACTGGCTTATCTATACCTTGGAAACAATCAACTGGAAGCAATACCACAACTTCCAGAGTCTCTCCAAGTTGTTCACCTCAATGTAAGTTCATAATGAGGAAAACTCTCTGCCAGGTATTCATCTGATCATGTTTTAAATGGTATTTGTTCCTGACATAGTACATGTTTTCTCTCCTGCGACAGAACAACAAAATCAATACAATTACTGATCAGACATTTTGCAAAGGCAACACCACTCAGTACATTCGAGGCACCATGGAAGACGTGAGACTGGATGGGAACCCACTTGTCTTAGGTCACCACCCAAACAGCTTCATCTGTCTGCGCAATCTTCCAACTGGACACTAAAGCCTTCCGTAAGCAGAGCGCGGTTTGGGGGAATAGCTGTTAACCCTAAGGAGTGATCAGCATGATGGAGTAGAAATACGTCCCTTTGTGAAATGGGAGAGATAAATTCATCAGTCCTCCAGTTTCAAGGGTCCTGTTTCTCATTTTCTATTAACATTATGTATCGTATATGTTCAGCTTTTTTTCTGTTTCCTCATTCACTTATATAATTTCATAGATTTCTGATGTGGTGAAAATTTTTCAGGCAGAGAAAATGACAAGGAACAACATGTTGAGTAATTGGTAATACATTTATTACCACTTTTGGTAATAAATATTTACAAAAATGATGAGGCAATATATATATCCCATGATTGTAATACAATGTGTTGCACAGTGATAGCTATGGTTGGATGTCCAGATATTGTCATACATCATTACACCATTGTCTTCATTTCAGCTTGATGTAAACAAGCATTCGGGGCACAAAGTCCACAGTTATGTTAAAACCATTTTTGTTCCAACGTCTAACATTTACTTCACTTCCATCACGCCATCAGCAATCTTCTGCTGGTATGATCTTTCTGACTGTTTTCTTCTGTAAACATCATCTGGCAAAACAATAGAAGGATGATTATTACAACTCAATAAAATGGGCAAGAAAACATTGTGGATTCATGGATACAGACAGAAGTTAGATGTCCTGTCAAGGAATGTATATTCATATTTCTAATAATTCTGAGACAGACATGAGACAAGGGCTAAGAGGAACTCGACAAGTAGGGGAGCATGTATTACAAGACATTACATTTCACTTGCATGCAGATGCATGCCCAATTTTATTCGACTTTTTGCCAACGCATTTCGATCAGGTGAGTTAGGTGTGTTGGGTGAGTTACGAGCGTTCTGTGAATTGGGTGCGTTAGGTGCGGTACTTGATTACATTTACTTACATGCATACATTCATTCATCAATCGCTTGAAAATGGGATTCGCGTTTGATTCCTGTGTTAAGTAAAATGGCGACGATGTAACCTTGTAGATCAGATGTGGGTCAGTCGATTGTTATAGAAAACTGGGTGGATATTAATACTTACAGAATGTCTCCCTTCCTACCCTCACGTTGATCATGATCCACTCCATAACGCCGCCGATGCAAAAGAATATCGGGAGGAATCTGTAGGTCCCAAGACGGCGTTTACCCGGCACAAGACTGAGTATATACTTCATGTTTTGAGCCTTACGGAACATCTTAAACAGCGCCAGTCGTCAATGTATTGCTTTTAAGCGACAGCAACTAAAGCAACAATTTCCATATACATTTATTGGCGAACTACACAGCAGCGACACAGAACGTCCTTCCTACGACGCCAAACGATAAGGAATGTACGTTTTGTGACAGGCACTAACGAAACGGGTGGAGTTATAGTGCAACCAATACAGAATTCAATAGTGCGGGGCCGGAGACGTCAATTCGGCTGGTTAAGGTACTAAAAACAATTGCACCATATTAGCTTTCTAACGCATATCCGGATGTTATACTAGACGTGAGGTCTAGTGAAGGCCCTCAGTACAAACATTGTCTGTAGAATGGATAATGATGAAATATGAAATATGTGAAGTGGTTAGATGTGGTGTAGTTTAGAATAGATGTATTCAGAGTATTACAATAACCAAATTATAATAATTATCTATAAATTATATATTAATTTTGGTATTTGCATTCGTTTGTATATAAGTCGGTGCCATTTGCTACAGCTCGCCTTGCTCTTAAAAATCCTAATTTAATGAAAATTTTTTTTGTTGAAAATAATACCAACTAAAATTATTACGCAAATGTTTTAATTTTTCTGAGAACATGAACATAAGCAATGTGAGTCCTAGTGCAGATACATCAAAGAACCATAGCATCATGTTAAACGAAGGTCAGCCAGAGAAACCAATCATCACGTTTATTCATTGAAACAACGGCTTTGCTTACTCGTGGCTTTATCAAATGTTTTTGGACTAGACTGGGTGTAAAAAAACACTTTAGACACCAACAGTGATATTCAACTATTCTAAGACTTTTTTTGTCGACCATGACCTTGTTGTTAATGTTAATTTGCAATAGCCCAAAACCAAAATATACATAAATGAAATATGCATTGTTTCATTATCACTGATCATTTTTAGGCACATCCAACAGCTTTTTGTGAAACTCAATCAAAATGTTTTCACGGTTTTTTTCCCATCTGTTTCTATGCTCTTAGCTGTACTGCAGTTTATCATCAGGTTCCCCAAATTAAGTTTTGATAATTTCACAGAATTGAAGTGTATTTCCATAAATGATTATTATTGGTCAAGGTTGTGTGCCTTACATATCGTACTGTAGTGCACTATATGTTGTCCTATGGTCACATAGAAAAACAAACAGACTTATTGACTATGTGCTATTGAAGCAACAGTGGTGTCACAGCTCAGTCCTCAACTCTGCGCGCCGGTCTGCAGAACGTCCAGTGGTGCTCTACTGTGTTCTCGTTGGCCCTCTCGCTCATGTGATGAACCCGCGTGTTACGGATGGTGAAGCCTTGCTTCATGATGTAGTCCATGAGGTGCACCCGTAGGTTCACCTCCTGGTGGTAGTCGCACGGTCCGAACGTGAAGGACACCTGGCAGTCTCTGGTGTCCATCATGTGTTTGTTCCACTTGGTGAAATTTTTGCAGATTCCTTCCAGTAGCGAATGTACCTTGGTGGTGATGGTGAGCTGTGTGATTATCACGGCTACAGGGTTGGAATACTTTGAGAGTTTCCTCGTGCTCGAGAGTTCTACGACTTGCTCAAATACGTCGGGAGGATACAGGGGCTTGGGGTCATGAAGGCACTGGATCAATGGTTCAATCTGGTAGAAGTCAGCCTCTTTCCTCAGCAGGTCTATCTCGGTGAAGTCAACAGGAAGCGTCAGCTCGGACGTTCTAAGGAAGTTCAAGATGTAGCGGAACAGTGTTCCATCACGATCGATGAAGTAGTTCCCCTTTGAGTCTCGGGTTGTGGGGAAGTCTCCCCGAAACATGGCACCCAGCATGGAGTCTGAGTAGCGCTGCAAGGTTGATAAGCTGGTGGAGTAAAGGTGGCCGCCAACATTCAATGTAACAGGACTGCTCATCTAAACAGAGGAGGGGCAGAACAGAGGCAGAACAGAGGCAATATGACACACAGAGTGTGTCATATTGCAATGGAGAAAAAGGGTCAATACCAGCCTGGTTCATTTTGAGGCATAGCTGTTGCTTAGCCTCTAAATACAATAAAAAATAAAGTGGAAGGGATGTACTTTGTAATGGCTGTCAACATGAAATTCATTAGAAATATGATTTACTATTAAACTTACCCTATGGCCCCAGTCTCCATTCTCCATTTGTAAACTAAGATACCCACTTCACGGTCAGATCCCGAACTGATGATGATTCTGAATAAGTCAAATAAAGTCAAATAAAGTTAAAGTTAAATAAAGTCAAAACACATAAATTCTAGCATTGGTTTTAATAATCAAGTATCTCATTATTGAATGTTATTCATAGCAGCTTCCTCACCTTGCCTTGTTAACTCAGGAGGGGGTCTTCGTAGTCAATGTTACCTTGTTAACTCAGGAGGGGGTCTTCGTAGTCAATGTTACCTTGTTAACTCAGTACTAACTCAGTACCAAGTCAGCGTTACTTCTTCACGTGCCACGGTGTATGCATGTCAACACTGCCTGCACACCTGGATCTGCTGAAGTTGGAAATGTGACGTGAACGTCCTTACATCTTCATAAACAACGTGATTGTATTGGCTGCTGTTGGACTATGCCACCGAGTAGTTAAACTTGTAGTTAAACTCACGTAGTTGTAGTTAAACTCACGTTCAATTCAACGATACGATGCAACACAAGTCAGCATTTCAACGAGGACTGATGAAGCTAACAGGCTAGCCTAGCATGCGATGCACATTATCATCACATGAACATAGCATTCATGGTATTCACGAATGATAACTTACACGAGGTGCTGTTTGCGCATTGACTGAAGAACGCGATTTTAGTGACAAGAAATGCATTAGGTTATCATGCGGTATACTGTCTGTGCTAACAGTAGTTTCAGCTGGATAGCTTCTCAGAAAGTAGATGCTAAATAGCGTTAGCTCGTGTTAGCTGCTTGCGTGCTAATTGGACATTATTCATATAAAACGTTGGCCTAAATAAGACCTACATTAAAAAAAAAGTGGTACCTTTGTCCGCGATGGGCCTTCAGCTCTGGGTGCTGCGGCCTACACACGGCTGACTGAGGGCAGCATGGAGAAGAGCCCAGAACAGGACGGTCAAGTTAGGAGGGGACTGGTGCAACACACATATACACACACACACGCACGCACACACACACACGCTCTCACACTCACACGCCCTCATACGCGCGCTCTCTCACACACTCACACGCACACACACACGCGCACACGCACACACGCATGGAGTAGCGTGGATCCCTGGATCATCAATGTTTATTTCCTTAATTAGTATTGTATTGGAAATATCAATATTTGCAAATCAACTTAAAAATCTACACTTAAACCAGATGCATACATAGGCCTACGGCAAGGGCTTTACAGGTACACTAATGTCACTTAGTTACATAGTAGGCCAACGTAGTAGGCAACACGTAAGCCACGTATTTTACTAAGTATAAAAATTGAATAATTTATTTGGTTAGTTTAGTTTATGTAGTTTATATTTCATGAGGACTTCTTGGTGGTATTTTGCTTTGAGATGATAAACTCTAATATGAGTTTTGCTGTTCGTCGTGGCTTTTCCATCGCCACAGAGTGGCCACAGTTCTCCAGCAGGTCCACTCGGCACCCAGGTACTTGTTTTTCAATGACTGCAGCGCCAGAGACATCCACCACCTGGCAAAATGGTTTCATGAAAAACGTAGAATTATTAATTGAAGGCATTTTAAACCTCGGTTTGAAGCCAAGTAAACAACACATTTGTTTCATACCTGGTCCTGTTTGCCCCATATTATTTGAAGAGGTGCAGAAATCAGATGCAAGTGTTCTTGTAAGGCATATCTTGATCGTTCGCTGATAAGTTCCATGAAAACTTAAAATAATAAATACATAAAAAATAAGAAATAAGTTAAGGATAAATGAATTAACTTCACTAACATCAAGGAAGTATGGTTGATGGGCCATTAGCAATCCACCAACCTTCTTCATAAAAATCATTGTGAGGGAGTCGAACATCTACCAGACCTTGAAGAATCTAAACAATGGATAAATGATGAAAGTGGAACAATGGAAAATTATTTGTATGAACAATATTTGTGTTGAGTCTACATCTCTATGCTTCACACATTATTTTACTTCAAGGAAGACACATAAGGAACTGACCTGCTGAGGGATCTTGAAGCGAACATGGGAGCAGAGCTTCAACATGTCCTCCATCTCTTCTGCTGTGGTTGGGATCAGTGGGATGTTTAGTGTGTACTGGTTATACTGGAGGTCCTGGAGATGGTTGTCAAATTTGGTCTCAGATAGATGTTTTATACCTGTGGGTCGAAGTTCAAGAAATGTCATGTTCCCCCAAAAGGCCCTGATAGGACTCCAACCAGGCAACTCATGGCCAACAATACATTAGATTTTTTTTCACAGATGAAATCATGTGGACTTACCATCTGGACAAATGAGTGTCATGCTACATATATCTGCTGGATAGCTGGCTGCATAGACCCCAGCAACACTGCCACCCATTGAGGTTCCCACTAAATGAAAGGGCTTCCTGTTCAAGCGAATGGCCTCCACAAACTACATAATGAAGGAAAATGAATTGAGCTGTCTGATATCAATCCAAAGGCGGAAAAAGTCCATTAGGCATATATTATTGTTAAGTATTGAGTGGCTTGTTTAAAAAAATACAGGTTTTATTTGAAAGAGACAAAAGTAAAAATGGCATCCATACCTGGTGGATCCTTCTGACCTGTCCTTGAATAGAATAATCCTCTGTATTGGTTCTGGTTGTCCCTTCATGGCCAGGCATGTCCACACAGAGAATGTGCAGATGTTTGGGTAGATACTGAAGCACAGAGTGGTTGAGGTGGACATTTAGAACGCTGATATGTCTATTTAGACTTTAGAATCCAAAACATTTTTGGGGAAGTTGTGGGGAAAAGCAAAATGTCATAGAAGGGGTTCTTGAGATTTATGTCAGGTCTAGTTCTGTATACAGGGCTTGTACATCAGAATGCATTATGGGATACTTTGTTAAACATACGCCATATTGAGTTACTGTAAACCAATGTAACCCTAACCCGAAAAAAGTGTCTTTAAAGATTTTAAGACTCAAGATACAAGATTCAAGATTCAAACAACAAATGAACACAGTGTAGACTGGCCGCTGTAGAAACACACTCATTAAAAACCCTTCTGGAAGCTCCCTGAGTGACTCAGTTTCTCTTTGGTGGAATATCTCCATAACGGTACAGGAAACAAGGTGTAACTCCACCCCTTTCAGTTTTTGGGGTCCGTTTCCCCCTACAAGTTCTGCTATAACACAGTGGGAAGTCCAGGTCCGACATGAAACTTAACGTCCCATTGTTGTGTCTTCCTGTTACCTTGACAACAGTGAGCCATGTGTCTTTGTGAGCAGAGAAACTGTGCAGCAGAAGGATGGAGGGCCTCATTCCCGGCTTCCCCCTGCAGGAGTAACAGAACCGGTAGCCACCGCAGTCAGCGTAGCGCACCTGTAAGCCCAGAGTCCTTCTCCAGTACCTGAACAGGAGGTCCATCTGTATTGTTCATTGTGTTGCATTCATGCATAACATTTACACACACACACACACA